>PVKA01012015.1:0-59099 GCA_004027165.1 Ctenomys sociabilis | reverse complement strand
TTTTTCAGCAGTACACACATTCCAATTCTATCACAAGCGCAATGAAGCATAGGACACGTTTCAGAGGTGACACAGGAAGTGGTCACAGTTGGGAACAGTGAAATCTGAGTTCTGGCCATGCAAGCTCCCTCCCCCCAGACAGTGGCTGCAGGCTGAGCCTCGGCCTCTTGCCTGTCCCTGCACCTCCCCCACACAGCCCATCACCCCTTGGGCCTCCTGACCAGGGTTCTCCTCTTCCCATACTGCCCCAGCTTGAATCATTTCTTTTGCCTGTAGGTGTCCTCGTGAAAATAATTATTATCTAACATATAAGTAATCCATAAAATTTAGAAGTATGTGCATAAGAAAACTAATACTGCCTTTAATTCCAGCATTCTGGGCAAACTATTAACATGTTGTATAACTTTTCAGCCTTTTGTCTATATAATTTTAAACAATTTTAGAACTGTAACATCCACATATGATTTTTACTGTATACATTTCAGTTACTTATTGTGAGTGTTTTCCATATTACTGCACAATCTTTAAAATTGTTTTTAATAGCTGTTTAGAATTCTGTCTTATGGAACTGTCTTAAGGTTATTTAAATATTTATTTTTTAATTGTGGTACTGGGGCCTTTGCTTTGAGCTATATTCTTTGTCCTTTTTGCTTTTTATTTTGAAGCAAGGTCTTGCCACATCACTCAATTGTGAAGTCTGAATATGCATTCTCCTGCCTCAGCTTCCCAGAGTGCTGGCATTGCAGGCCTCTATCACCCAACTTGTTCCTATATTTTTGGTCATTGGAATGATTCATTTTTTCCCTATTATGTCATTTAAAGTCTCTTTTGAAGTATCTTTTCACTCTGCCCCATCTCACATGCTTTATTTTTCTAATTCCATTCCTCTTAGGAAGGAACCTATTTTTCATATTTATACAATAGTTTTGAGTATTTGTAATTGTACTTTTATATTTGTAGAATGCTTTCACCCATAAACAAAATAGCAAAGCATGCAGTTGTGTTTCTGGGAGCTCATCTTGGCCTTCTGCTACAGGCAGGCTGTGCTCCCCACATTGCTATCAGGAGCTGCAGAGCAAGCTCTTCTGCACTGCTGCAGGGGTCTTGTGTGGGCTAGGTTGGAGCCCAAGACCTCAGAACCACCTGAAGAGGTCAGTAACTTGGTGCTCTGTGAGCAAAAGTGAGAGCGCGGGCCGGGAGAGGGGAAGGAAGGATGAGGAGAGTGGCAAGGTCATGGTTGGAGCACTGAGCTGGAAGCCAGAAGCCCCAGCTCTGATCCCATCTGGCTGCATAGCTGTGGGAAAAGCATGCAGCCTCCCTGTGGCCAGCGTGAGGACTTTCCCAGGGCCATGAAGGGCTGAGTGTGCCCTGTGCACCACAGACCCGTGATGGGAGTAGGTGGGCCAGGCATAGGGATGTGCAGGTTATGCCTGTGAATCAAGACAGAGGAAGCTCTCTGGGATCCCCCTGCATCTTGACCTACCTCAGAGAGTCTGCACTGCCAGTGACACTGCTACCTTGCCCTGCTCTTATCAGGGGGCTAAGACTGTGGACCCTCCTGGATACCTGGCTACTTTCACGGCCATCACTGCTTGAGTCTGGCCTGCTTCTGGTGTTCCCAGGGAGGAAGAAGACTCTGTTCAGAAATAGCAGCTTCCTGTCTCTCATGCCGACACCCCTGCCTCAGTCTGAGCCCGTCCAGTGCCCAGGGATCTCTGGCTGGGAGCATCCACTTGGGACTGGGTCAGCCTTCAAACTACTGAGCAAGTCAGATCTGAGAGATGGAGAGCAGCCTGGGCATGCTGAGGCCACTCTGTCCCTTTACCTGATCTCATAGCCAAGTCCTGCTCAGCTCTGTGTGACACAGCTGGCTGCTTGCTGAGAGGGGAGAGGGAGGTGAGAAGTCTCCTTGAGCCCAGAGCTCAGCCTGCCTCTGCGTCCCTCCCTAGGTGGCAGCATACAGGAAGGGCTTTCTGCTCCCCCTGGGGACACCTTTGCACTGGTCTGATGGACACTTAGCCTTCCCTTCCCCAGCCTCACCTGTGTGCTCCAACAATGAGACGAGCAGACTCTGGTATAATGCACAAGGAAGATTCTGGAACCAAACTACCTGGGTTATACTCTCTGCTCTCTGCTGGACGACTTCAGGAAAGTCCATTTTCTCAGTTTCTTTATGCAGTGGGACAAGAATACCCATTTTGGGCAATTATTAGGAGGGTTAGACTACAAAATGCCCAAAGGCGTCCTAAGCACCCAGTACACGTGAGCCTTTACTGCTACAAATTAGTGCTATAGGGAGAGCAAAGTAGGCACAGGCCTGAAGCCAGCTGACAGGCAGAGCCTCGGGTAGGCTCTGTGCTAGTGCCTCTCAAATGCCACCTTAGGGCTGCTGTGGGATTAGCACTTGGATTTTTTATTTCTCATTCTTTTAAACACATGAAACTATTGTCCCTTTAGAATCATAAAATTGAAACAGTACAGGAAGGTATAAAATAAAAGAAAAACCTTCTTCTACCCCTTTTCCATATTTCCTGTCTCTTACAAGGACCTCAAAAATGCAGATGCCTCAGCCCGACCCTCCAGGAATTTTGAGTGAGTGGATCAGGTGAAGATCTGGGCTTCTGCATGGTGCCCACTGCCTTAGAGGATGCCGATCCTCCGACATTATTTGAGCACTGAGAGAAGGAAACTGTGATGGGGGTGACCCAAAGTCCCTAAGTGTCCAGGGTGTTTGCCGTAGTGGCTGTGAAAATGACGTTCACACCAGTGATGTTCCAGGCCTTCCCTCTCCACACACGCTTGCCCACACTTGGTATTTCTTTTCTTTCTCCTCAGTGCTGGATACCAAACCCAGCGCCCCCCTCATGAAGGCGAGAGCTCTGCCGCTGAGCTACACCACAGCCGCGTCTCTGGTGTTTTTCCGCAGTGGCCATCCAAACAGGTGTGAGAGGCCCCAGCTCGCTGTGGGTTGATTTTCAGCCCCCTGCTGACTGCAGATTCCCACGTCTTCTCACATCTCTTGTGGCCATTCATGAGTCCTCTTAGGCCTGTCTGTTCAGGTGCTCTGTCCACTTTTAATTGGATTAATCATTCTTTGGCGGTTGCATTGTAGGAACTCCTTAAATATTATGAAGATGAATTTTTTTAGCTGATATATGGTTTGCTAATATTTTTCTCATTGCACAAGTTGCTTCTTCGTTTTGTTGCGTCTTTTGCTAGGTTAGTGCTTCTAAAAATCTGATATAATCCCGCCTGCTCATCGTCTGGAAGGGTGTGTCAAGGCCAGTATCACAAAGCTTTCCTCATGTTTTCTTCTGGGTGCGGAAGAGTTTCAGGTCCTGTGTTGAAGTCATGATCCACCTTGAAGAGATGTTGTGTATGGCGCCAGGAGGGCCTCCCCAGGGTTGGCAGCCCCTTTCCTGCTCCCTCAAATATGTTCTTTCTCTTGATCTGGAACAGGCTATTTTCAAAATGATCAACCCTGAGGATGTGAAGCACCTTCCAGATGATGAAAACACTCCAGAGAAGCGGGCTGAGAAGATCTGGACGTTCTTTGGAAAGAAAGACGAAGGTGAGTGCTCTTGCCTTCATTGCCATTCATTTTATGACAGTCTTGGGCTGCTTCCTGAGACCTCCAGATTGACTCTTGTGAACCACAGCAACGAGGCAGGACTGACGGCGCTTCCTGTCATCGGTAGGGCTCTGAGATGGGAAGGGCCAGCAGGGCAGCAAGGGCCAGGTCTGCCACCACCTGGAGCTGGCATGGTGAGAAGGTGAGGCTACCACAGGCCTGCCACTCAAAAGAACTCATTTGACATCTGAGGTTCCTTGAGAAAGAAGGGAACTTCTAGGACCAGCCAAGTAGCTCAGTGGATTAAAGCATCTGTAAGCAGGCAAAGGGGCCAGGGGTTCAGTCCCCCGGACTACCCAGCCAGCACCCTAGGGTGCCTGAGACAGCAATTGAGACTGGGCATGGCGGCACAGGCCTGTAATCCCAGCTCTTTGGAGGTTGTAAACAGGCAGATCACTACTAGTCCGATTTAGTAGTGAGACCCTAAATACCCTGTAGACCCTTCCCTAAAATACAAAAAGAAAGAAA
The DNA here is from genome assembly GCA_004027165.1 of Ctenomys sociabilis. Taxonomy (NCBI): domain Eukaryota; kingdom Metazoa; phylum Chordata; class Mammalia; order Rodentia; family Ctenomyidae; genus Ctenomys; species Ctenomys sociabilis. The sequence goes on along the minus strand of PVKA01012015.1, from coordinate 55,000 downwards.
GAAAGAAAGAAAAGAAAAGGGAAGGAAACTTCTACATATGAAATGCTTTTGGAGAAAAACACCTTTTGTCATAAATGGAGTTAGCCTACACTTCAAAATAGCAGAATGTGAAAGCAATAAGCTCATTGGCTCTTTCTACCCAAATGACCCATTTAGGGGACTTGCAAATGTATTTCTTTTTAAGCGGAAAATCTGTTCTTAGACACTTTTGATTTACTTGTTTTTAAAAATGTGTTCTGCTCACTGAGAACAAGGGCAAACTGCAGCTCAGTTTAGCCTTGAATTAGCATCAGTCCACGTAAGTGGGATCTAAATTTATCTGCTCTCACTCTAGGAATTTAGTTTGGATTCTCCAAGCAGCACCACCAAGTGGAGATTTGATTTAGAGTGCTAGGGCTTTATTGGGAGGAGAGCCAATGAGGGAGGTGGGGAGGGAGCTAGAGAAGGCTGGGAAAGCCACGGGAGTGCCTGTCAAGGAGAGAGGAAAGGAAGGATGGATGGCTAAGAAGCATCGTGAACCGCAGTATGTTTTAAGGAAAGTATTGGCTGGGTGCCAGGGCATCCCCAGTGGGCTGTCAAGGTGTCCCTGTCCTGCTCTGTAATTGTCTGCAAGCAGCCCCTGGAGAGCTTGGTCTTGCAGTGAAAACAGTGATGGGTTCTGGGAGTTGACAGCTGGAGCTCATGCTCATGACGCTCATGGTATGGTAGAGGAACTTATCAGGCAGGAGCTGAAATGCCCAGGCCACAGGGGCCTGTATATGAGAGTCAGTGAAATGGGCAGTAACTCCACTGAATGATGGGAACTAAAAAATACTAGGGAGTAGCTGGCTGATCCGATAGCTTCAAGGCTGCTCCACTTGGGATTACAAAGACAATTGATGCAGTCTAATCTGACTTTTGTTTAACAAAGCATTTGACGTTCATTAATTGAGATGTTCAAATACCAATATGTCTCAATTAATAATACATGTCCGGGCCCCAGCACATCTGACAGGCTAATACTGACCCCTATGGGGTAATCTTTTTCCAGGATCCTGAGCAGGAGGCTAAATAGAGTAGGCTGAGGTGATCTGTTCTACTACTCTGCAACCAGATGATGAAGTCATAGAATATCACCAATGGCAGGCAAGGTGAGGCAAGCCAGTCCCTAGGCCATAGCATTTAAGGAGGCGCTAACTCTCAGGGGCTGGCCCAATGCTCTCTCGACTGAACAGAGAGGACCCCCTTAAGGTCTATGCCCAGGCGCTTCCATGGCTTGGCCTTGGGCCCAGCGCCTCTCCTTTGAGCACTTTATCCCATCAGTCTACAGAAACCCACCCTGGCTGCCTAGCCTCCTTTCTGTGACTTCACTTTATCCACTGACTATTTAGGCACTGTGGCCCCCTTTATAACCTTCCTCTAGGTCTCTTGACTTCTCTGTGGTGCTTCAGTTATTTGCTAATCTGAAAACCAACCAATGTGATCACTGCAGGGGAGGGTGGTTATCAGAAGCCTTCGGGGTGACATGCTATCCTGCATCAGGAGTCAGACTCCGATGGTGGGAGCTTCCAGCTGCGTGAAAGCAGGTGGGGCCATCAGAACTCTGGCATTTAAATTCCACTGCCTAGGCTTGTGCCGGGAGCCATCCCCCACCCTAAACCACAATGGATTAGGGATGCAAAAAAGGCCAGGACATCAGCCAGCAGAAATCAAAGTCAGGTCAGCAGTGCTGCTTTGAGCATTATTGTGCGACAGGTACTATGAGCATAAAACCATGGACAGAAAGGAGGACTACCTGTCTCATTCTACAGCTATTTCTATAGGTGTCCTCCCCACAAGATCAAGACTTCCCTAGGAAGGGACTTGAACTCACTCTTCCATACCACACTCCACCCTCTGCTCCTTGTAGAGGCCTCAGCCTCAAGCCCAGGGCATCTGGCACACAGAAGGGCCCAGGAACAAGCACTTAGCTGGGCTGAACCTAACACAGTAGACAGCTGGTGAAAACACTGGGAAGCCTGGCCTTGCATGGGAGCAGAGCCCTCAGCCCTAATCCTAAGGAGGTGGGAGCTATAACATGGGGATGAGGTTGGATACATGGAAATTGCCAGTTTCTGAGACTCATGAGGCTGTCTGTGTACCGTGGGACCCGAAGTGACTTTTCTGCAAACCAGGCTCTGCCTGGCTTCTTTACCCCCTCCTTTCACTCTCTGCTCCCTAGGAAACCATAGCTGCCAGCTTCTGCAGATACCATGAGCCTGCAAGACAGGGCATTTCACTCTGTTCAGCCGTAGTAGGCCTCTGCCGAACTTGAGGGTTGAGACTTGGAGTGATATTAAGAGTATACTGAGAGGAAGAGTTACTATTATTACTCATTTAAATATTTAATAACCAGCAAAGCAGGGGCACTGGCCAATCAGAAGGGACACAGAACCCAGGATGGTCATCTTGGAGATATCTGTAATCCTGGTCACTGCTGTTTTGTTGCTGATGCAAAGGGAGGGCCAAGGGTCAGGTGGAGGAAGGAGCTGTGTTGGGCGGGGTGGAGGGTGCCCTGCAGGAGCCCTGCGTGGTCAGTACTTTCACAATCGATGTAGTCGTGCGGGGCACACTGGCTGACATCAGCCTCACTGCAGCTTGCAGTAGCCCGTCCTGACTGATGTGTTTTCCCCACATGCAGATAAACTTTCAGAGGAAGAATTCATTGAGGGGACCCTGGCCAATAAGGAAATTCTGCGACTGATCCAGTTTGAGCCTCAAAAAGTAAAGGAAAGGATAAAAGAGAAGAAACAGTGATGTCAGCTGCTCAGCTCTTCCCTCCATCTCACTGCCCCATTTCCTCACCTTTGCGCCCCCTCCCCCACACACATGCACTCACATGCACATGTACCCCACACAATGCACACCCCGGGCCAAGGGAGAAGCCTTCAGACTTCCAGCCAGACTACAGCATCTTTATCAGTCCACCAGCCCCTTCTTCTTTCTGTCTTTCCTGTCCCTTCTGCCTTTCCTCCCCCTCCCCTTCTGCATGATAATCCCAGGATTAAATGACCAGAGCCCTAAATGTTAGCCCTGCCTAAGCTCCTTTGTGAATTGCTGAGTAAGTGGATTCCAATAAATTCAAGAGGAACTGGACGCACAGTTGCCTGGTCTTTCTCCCTGTGGAAAAGGGAACGGTTTCTGCCAACTCTGCCTTAAAGAAAAGAATGCCCTATGATTGCAGGCTTTAGCCAGCAAGGGTACTAAAGAAGACTGTCATAGTCTTGCCCTCATGGAGCCCCTGATTCAGAGGGGACAATGGATCTTGAGATGCCCATAGGTTACCATGGAGACACTCAGACCACTAGAGTAGACCTGTCCGGGAGGATGAGGGACGACATTCCCTGATGTGTATTCAGACCCAATGGGCTGTGTGAGGCGAGGGAGCGTGTGCCTCAGAATGTGGTACACTGAGCCACTAAGGCAGGAACAAGCATGTGCGGTGCCAGGATTGTCAGCAGCCCATGGAGGCTGGGGGTCAGAGGGAGGAAAAAAGAAGTGCAGGCTGAGCCTGAAGGGTAGATGGGGCCAGGTCCCCAGAAGCCTCTCCAGAGCTCATGGTGAGTATTGGACATTGCTGTGGGGGTGGAAAGGAAATTGTGCAGTTTGGAGTAGGAGGGATTTCTATCTATAAGAGCAGAGGTCAAGAGTGGGAACAGCAGGGCTGATGGCTGAAGCTTTCCTTAGCCAGGCCAAGAAATGCATGGGGGGGGGCGTGACAGGACCCTATAAGGATGCCCAGAAGAGGTGGCATCCATTTGATTGGCTGCAGGCCCTGGAGGAAAGAGGAGCAAGGGCAACACCCAGGATGTGACTTGAGCGCTGTGTGCACAGCGACACACACACACACACACAGAGGTTAAAGAAGTACACAGGAGCTCTGGACTACTGACTAACCTGTATCCAATGTCCTGTGCAGAAGAGTCCCTGTTGGTGTTGGTAATGACCCCTTATCTCAAGATCTAGTCATGGTGGTGGCTCAGTCACCAATCCCCAGAGAGGACTCCACGTGGTAGGGAGAGAACAAGACAATGAACGCTTGGGTATGGAACATTGAAGACCATAGGCAGAGTTTTGTAGAGTCAGGACATTGTCATGACCCTCAGGCAGATTCTTTCTTTGCCGGCAAGATAAGTCACCAGCCAATCCAGGATGACTTCTTTATGATCCTGGTTTCAGTGGAAATGAACCAATCTCATTCTGTTAAGAGTTCTAACCAGAGTCCCAGGATATGTCTCCCTGCCCCTGACTGATTGATTATATGCCCATCCCCGACACAGTATCTGATACCTGGAAGATGTAGCAGGCTACAGGTTGTTTATCACTACTCCCAGAGCTGAAGATGGAGTTGTGAAGACTCAGAATTTATGGACTAAGAGTAAAGAGGGATGTGCGAGGTCCAAGAAGAAAATTGAGGCACTGTAAGTATGAGAATAAAGGATTGTAAAAGTAGGTGTCTATTCGAGAGACCTCAGGGAAGTCCCATCTCTAAACTCCTGCATCCCCTTCTACTGTGTCAACTCAAGGGCAGAATCAGATTCTTATTTCACTAAGAATAATAACGCAAACTCAGTGATACCCACCGGATACTTCTCAGCACACCCAGGAGACATATCCCACAGGTACAGCAAGTCCCTAGTGCGAGGTGCCCCTGGGGGCTCTAAGCCCCACATTTCCCATCACAGTCTTGGCTGCCGTGTTCCTGAGGAGCCCGAGCTATGTGCTTCTGTGCTGGGCTGCCCGCTAGCGTAGCCCGTGTAAGAAGGCCTCCACGGAAAGAGATATGTGTTGTGGAAATAGCTTTCATCACTGATTTCTGGGCAAGCAGTCTAGACTTGTCTGTAACTTCTTTCCTCTCAGCGGGCTCAGGCACTGTCCACCATGCCCCTGCCACTCACCCTATTCCCTGGTGAGACAGACACAGCAGACAAGCCCAGGTAGATCTGTGTCACAGGATGGCACCCTTAAAAACTGCAAAATGGGGCCAACCACGCCTGCATGACTACTTAGAGTTTTGAGGCTCTGCTGAGTGTGTTTCTGTGGCAGAATTAAGTTTTAAGTGCTGCACAGGTGGAAGGATTAGTTTATTTGGGCTTCAGCAAGGTATCTTAAGTTTTTAGAGAAGGATTCATCCCCCTCTCCTTTGGCTTATCCAGTGTTAATCTTGATCACATATTAAAATCGCTCAGGTGACCTTAACACAAAAAGCAGAGGTAATGAAAACCCTTAGCTAAACAAGACTTTATCAGGCTTTTGTACATTAGAGAGCACTATCAGGAGAGTACAAAAATACTCCAAACATGACAATATTTTCAAATGGTATACTGTATCTCATAGGGGATTCGCATCCTGAATAGATAATTAACTCCTTCAAGTCAATAACCACCAGAAAAAAAAGTCCAACATTTTTTGAGACAGGGTCTTACTATGTAGTGCACGCTGGCCTTGAACTCACTATATAGTCAGGCTAGCCTCGAAATCATAGCAATCCTCCTGCCTCAGCCTCCTCAGTGCTCGGATTACAGGTGTGTGCCATTGCACATGTCTAAAAATCCAATTTTTAAAGTGAGCAGATATGTGAATAGACATTTTTCTAAAAAAGATATAAAAATTAATAATAAGCTCATAAAACATACTCAGAATCTTTACTAATAAAGGAAATGCAGGTCAAAACCACAGCCATTCAGATGGTCATGATTTTTTAAAAGGGGAGCAACCTGCCTTTGGTCCTCTGACCTTGGCTTCTCATCCCTGCCCCTTCTGTCCACTCTCCTGGTTCCTAAAACAATGGACCATATGGTCACCAGCTAAAGCCACAGCCCTCTGGCCCCGCTTCTGTTCAGACATGGCACCAGATTCTCTAGGTATGTGAGAGACTCTCCGGTGGGAGACAAATGTAAAAGAAGGGACAAAATGCAGATTGACTTAAATAAACTTGTTTTAATCATTATCAGGGTGAGAGCAAGCAGTGGGTGAACCACCCCATTTGTAGATGGAGGTGGGATAATATATTTATGAGTACTTTGGAAAAATATAACTTCTCCTCTTCATGGTAGCGTCCTTGATAACTTTCTCCTGACGGCTCCTGACGATCCCTAGAGACTTCCGGCCCCGCCTCCCTCCATGGCTGTGTCCTCAGTGCCTACGGTGGCTGGTCCTCAATGCTGGATATGTGCTGGGAGCAGGAGATGGTCCCAGCTTCCCAGGAGTGATGGCCAACAGCAAGATATTTTCAGAAAAGAAGAAAAGTAGCATGACATGTATTTTAATGCATATTCTGGACACCAAAATCAAAACTGCTTCATTCACTTGCCTGATACCTTGGCTTCTATATCCATCCTGCAAGCCAGGGGTGGGGAACAGTACAAAATTCAAGGGGACACCAAAAGGCTTCATAGTTGAGATAGATTAACACTTGAGTGCAATAATTTAAAAAAAACAAAGTTAGTGTCACAAAGTTCTTGATGGACAAAATCTTAATATCTCAGATAGAGTCAGGGTCAGAGCCCAGCTGGCACGAACTGGCTTCTGCCTCACACTCACCCCAACCCTGGGGCCAGTGAAATCATAGTTTTTGTAGCTTATGGATTTGGCTTGTTGAGTGTTATGGTAAAGAGCAATTTATTCTGATCACAGAGGCGCCTCGAGGTGAGTGTCACAACTGTCTCAAGCTTGTCTCAGTCCCACTACAAAGTATTCTTGAAAACAGAGTTGCCGGATAAAAGACAGGGTACACAACTAAATTCAAACCTCAGATCGCATAAGTTTATGCCCTATGGGGATATACTTATACAGAGGATGATTTGATCGCTTGAAATTCAAAGGTAATCCAGTATTGTGTTTGGGGGTATTACTTTGGAGGTGCTGGGGGTTGAATCCCAAGCCTTCATATTCAGCTACATTCCCAACATTATTTATTCTGTATTTTTAGGGAAGGGTCTATAGGGTGTTCAGGGTCTCACTACTAAATGGGACTCGTAGTGATCTGCCTGTTTACAGCCTCCCAAGTGCTGGGGTTATGGGCACAGGCCACCATGCCATCTCATTCGCCATCTCAGCTCGCCCCGGGGGCAGGGCTGGCGTGGCAGGCCAGGAGATCAAACCCCTAGCACCTGTGCCTACTTGCAGGCGCTCTAATCCATTGAGCTATTTGGCCAGCTCTTTATTTTTTTATTTTGAGACAGGCTTTTGCTACATCACTAGATGGGTCAGGCTGGGCTCAAATGTGCAATCCTCCTGCCTCAGCCTCTCAAAGTGCTGGGATGACAGGCATGTCTCTCTATATCCAGCTCAGTTTTTGCTTTTGTTTCTTTTTCTGAATCTAGCAGTCCTTCATGAAAAGTCTCTTGGTCCCCTACTCCCACACACCAGATCCAATAGCTCTTATTTCCATAGCAACATGCCTCACCCCCTCACACGTACATTTTGCACACAATGAAAAAGACTCCTAGATGTGAACACAGCACAGCTGTGGCCTGCTCCTCCCTCCATCCTTCTTCAGACTCGTGCTGTGGGGCTCAGTAGAGATCATCTGATCTTGAGTGTCTCTGTGCCAGAGTCCTACTGCTTTATCCGGGTACCCTCTGTCTTTCAGGAATGCTCCATGGTATCCACCTGGAGGACGCAGCTCTCACCACATCAAAATTCCTGGGAGGCTTGCTAGACAGTTCCTATTTCTACCTGTCATCCCAGATTCACTGTTTCTGCCATGAGCCTGACATTCTGCATTTTGTAGGATGATCTCATTCATCCTTAACCCAATTTTCAAAAGAAACTACATGACAGGAGAGGAGAAGCGAGAGATACTGGCTAGACTCTATTTAATAAGAGGCTTCTCTGCACCTGGGGGCTCCAGTCACTTGAAGTTCAGGCCAGACTCCTCAGCCTGGGATCATTCTGGAAAACACACTGGCAGGGGTGGCACAGAGCAGGCAGAAGCTGTGAGCAGCACGTGACTTCATTCATAGAGTTTAGAGGACCTGGACTCAGACCCCCACATCCGAGTGGGCACGGGGGATGGAAAAGGAAGATTCTGTACTTCTTGCGCCCTTGTGCTTCTCAGGAGCCCCCAGGTTTGCAGAGAGAATATGGGGTCCTCCTCCCTAGATCTCACTCTCCTCCAGAATCTCCTCCATGGTGTTGGCCAGGGTGAAGTCCCCCTCGCTGCTCTCAGACAAGCTGATGCTCCGAGGCCAGGCTGTGCAGCCCTGATGCGGCCGGGGTTCCGGCTCCCCTAGTCCCTGCGAGGCCCGCTGTGAGCTGCCTGGGGAAAGTGGCAGCTTGTGAGTCGTCCGGGTGCCGTCTCCATTGGAGAGCTTCTTGGGACACTTCCCCAGGAACCAGAAATTCTTCTTCAGGACCCAGGCTCTGCAGCCTGAGCAGCGGGCAGGCAAGAAGCGGACCCAGGACTTCCGCAGCTCAGCCTTCACCTGCCGAGGGAGACAGAGGTGGGTTTATCATCTCAGAGAATCTGTTATTCAGGTGTCCATCCAACAAATGTTTATTGAGTAACTACATGATGCTGCCCTTGAGAAATTTACCTTTTAACAGGTGGAGACAGAAAAAGAGAAGCAAACAAAGACACCAAGTGTGTGAGACAATGACCCTGTGGAGACCACCACCGAAAACACCACGCCAGGAGTGCTGAGCTTTATAGGCGGTCACAATTTCAGACTAAGATCCTACGTGGAGCCCTCATAGACTAGACTGAAAATCTGAGCAGAGCCACCATTTAGTCCCTGGCCTTCCAAGAAATCAGAAGGCAGAGCTGATTTTTCCCTAGAGGTCATTTCCAATGAGGCCTAGAAATGAGGTCCCCTGTCCCTTAACCTTTACAAAGAATGGGAACCTAAATAACTGATCTGTTATTATTCTATTCTGCCTCCTTGCCCCTTTGAAGTGCTGTCTGCTTTTTATCCTTTTATTTCCCCTTCCTTCAGTCTCTATAAATCCTCAGCACATTGGAATACTCATTCTATTTTATAGAATGAAATGCTGACTGATCCTAGAACTGCAAATAAAACCAATTAAGTGCTTCAAAATAAATGATCCTAAGTTTTGTTCTTTTCACAGGAGATCAAAAAACTGTGATACAGCACTCAAGAAAGGCCTCTGTGGGGCAATGTTTGAGCTGACGCCTGCTTGGCAGACAAGGAGCCCCTGCATGAAGACGTGGAAGCTGAAGCAGTGAGAAAACTGAAGAGGGCTTCGCTGCCAAGAAGGAGGAGACAAAATGAATAAGTAAATCTGAGTGGAGCAAAGGCGGGTGAAAGAGAACTGGAAGCTCCTGAGTTGTAAAGACAGGAGAAAACACCTCTTCTGGCCTCTGCCCCTCCTTTTTTCACACCTTTGGGAGGTGAATTTGCTGTGTTTGGATCTTGCATGACCCCAGAAACCCATATGATAAAGGCTTGGCTCCCAGCTTGTGGTGCCGGGAGGTGGTAGAAAGTTTAAGGGGCGGGTTCTAGTGGATGGAAGTCAGGCTGTGGGGTGGAAGGAGGGCCTTGCAGGGGATACCGGAGCTGCCTCCTCTCTCTCCCTGCACAGTGAGCAGCTTGGTTGTACCACATGCCCCAGAAGCAGCAGGGCCCAGCAAGCACATCCTGATGTCTCTGAAGCCAGGAGCCAAAACAAACTTTTCCTTCTTGTTCAGTTGCTTATCTCAGATATATATCTGATTTAGTACAGGGAAGGTCTTACTGTGCAGCTCAGACTTGTAGTAATTCTCCTGTTTTCAGCCTCCCCAGGGCTGGTATTATAGGTGTGTGCCACCATTCCCAGCTCAGCGGGCCCAAGGGCAGGGGGGGTGTAGCATGTGGTGCCAGGGATCGAACCCTGGTCCTTATGCTTGCCTAAGCAGGTGCTCAGTCTGCTGAACAATCTCGCTGGCCCTTCAGATATGTTTTATAATAAAAAAAAGCTGGGTAGCACACTAATTGGAACTATGCAAAATAATTAATAAAGTATAATAAATAATAAAAATTATAGTGCCTAGATACTGAACCTTTATTACGTGCTCGGATGCCATCAGCTAGGGACCATCATTATTTCTATCTTATAATTGTGGAAGCTGAGGCTAAGTCAGGCACCAGGACCTGACTGACTCACAGGTTCCTGTATGGAGGCCCCAAGGCTGGAACAGAGTTCTGGACCCCAGAGTTCAGCTGCTCCCTCTGTCACACTTTAATCCTCGCAGGTCTTCCGTGGGGCCAGACTGGGATTCCGAATTCCCTGTGTCCACCCCCTGTATCAAGACCACCTCCCGTTCTCTCTTCTAGACATTCACAATACAAATTCATCTAGGCATGCGCAGAAACCTCTGGGGGCAGAACTCCAGACATGGCCTTCGAGGAAACTAGAAAGGTCACACAGAAAACATACCTCTCCATTAGCAAAGCCATACTGCAAGGCCACGAGGAATCCCTGGAATGAAAGGAAGACATGGCATGAACTTTACCCTGAGGGAGGATGAGTCTAAGAGCTCCCGGCAAAGCCCAAGGCACCTCAAGAAGAGGCGTGCAACTATGTTCCTTACATAGAGCAGAATTAATCATACTGCTTAGGCTAATTTAGCCTTCCATGGCATCTCTTCTTATCTTGACATCCGCCACTTGTATCAGGAATTCCTATGCAGGCTCAGAGCTGAAGTCCCATGCCGTTCATTCAGTTATGCCAGTAGTGGACAGGGCCACCCTCTCATTTCCACTTGTTCCTGGTGGCCAGTAGCTAGTTTGTGTTGCCCGACTTGCATTCTTTCCTTTTGGAAAATGACTCTCCTCAATTGCTTGGGCTCCTAACACAGCTTTCAATTATGTGGCTCTAGTGTTCTAGGATGGCCGTCACTACAATAATGGTCCAATTAGGGCTGTGACCGAGGAAAGGCCAATCAGCATTTTTTCCCCCCACAGGGAAAGGACAGAGGTTATACTGGCCTATTCTGGCCAGCTGTATAGATCGTGTAACTCCAGAACACTGCTGCCATTGCCTCAACTACATGCAGAGAGCCCATCTAAAGGGGAAGCCAAAACAGGGGGCAGAGATGGTAAGAGACAGATCCGGGATGCTATTGTTCATATCCAGCTGTGTCTGGTCCTACATGACATAATAAATACTCTTTTCTCTTGTCAGAATATTTCTTTTGAAGAGATAGATTATTTCCCATCAATGGTTTCCCATTACCCTTAGAATAAAATAAACTCTCTTATCCATGAAAAATCCTGGGTGAGCTAGGCTCTGCCTCTGTGTTGTATGTTTCATCTCACGTTCTGCTTCCCCTGGCCACTATATTTCCACCACATGGGCCTGCTGGACTCCTCCAACATGTTAACTTCATGTAATGGGGATCCATTGTTATTTAAATTAGTCAGTCCAAACAACGAAGTTCTAGCATTTCATAGATGTCCTATTGCCAAGGACCAGGAAGAGGCTTAGCTGGACATCCTAACTAAAGGTCACTCTTAAGTTACAATCAGTGTTGGTCAGAACTGCAATACCTACAGGCTTGACTTGCTTCCAAAGTGGCCCATGTAACTGGTAGTAGTTGTTCTGATTGTAGTATCTTAAGCAAGTTCAGCATTACTACTTTTAAAAACCAGTGTACATGTATGTCAGACATCTCAGCTCCAAGGTCACACAGTAGCAGACCTATAAATAAAGAGGTAGGATTTCCCCCTCACATCATAAAAATTATTAATTAGTGTGCAAGCAACCTTGCAGAATATGTTCTACTCTCCTGGGTTTCAGAGTCAAAACTATTTGTGGTCAGTTTCCCTATTTTCTCATTCAGCTGGATGATGGTGGGTAAGTAGGGTGTGGTTACTGGTGGGAGACTGTGGTCTTTCTCCAGCGATTTCTTGGGTGCTTTCCTGACTCGGAAGCTAGCCTGCCCAAGAGGAGGAGGTCCAAGACAGCAAGGCATAAACTAAAATCCATTTCATTACCTAGCCGGGGCAGTCCCAATATCCTAACAGGAACACAAGCCAACTCCACACATGTGGGAGGGGCTAACCAAAGGCAAGGATGCCACTGAGAGCCATGTCAGAGGCTGCCACAGCCCCCTCTTCCCCAGACCTCTTCCTGCCGTCTGTTTTCCAGAACTTTCTTACCTCCAATACCTGTCTAACTGGTTTCTTAGCTCAAATATCACCCAAAATAAGTCTTTTGAGACCATCCAACTTTTGGTAGCCTCTCTGGTAATTATCAGGGTAATCTATTTTGTTCTTTAAAGCATCAGGAATATGACTACTTGGTTATCACCTCTCCTTCTGTCCCACCCACACAAGACTATCCTTTCCCAGTCTCTTCACTAGCAGATCCCCAGCACCTGAAACAGTACCTGGAATGTAATAGGAACACACCAAGTGAATGAATGAGTTGGGTTTCTGACTTACAATTAAGAGTATCGCCTTGTACAATGTCAAGCTGCTCCTTTTTTGTTCTCTGCTTAGTTATTTAGAATTGTGTAAAGAAGCATTTCAATGAAAAAATTATAAGCCATCATGAAATGGCATTTTCATTTATGAAACATTTATGTTGGGATGAAACAGAGATAATCTCCTGAATTTGGATTTTTTTTTTCTGCATTCACAACTGCCAGAGGTTTGGAATCAAAGATGCTTTAGCTAATGTTTGTTTCCCACTTGCCTCCTCGGGCTTCTGTGCTTCCCGATTTGTCATGCAGCTGCCTATGATAATGTCCATTCCTTGGCTTTCCCTAATAGAACCGAGAGTTTGTGGAATTTGGGCTACATGTCTGATATACTGGGGCTAGTTATGTATGTGGAACTCAAGTATTTGCAGAGCTTTTGGAGGAAAAAAATCTCCAAACTCAAAAGGAAAGGACACATCTCCAAATAAAGAGTAAAGGTCCTACTATCAAGCTGATGCTTCACATACTTCTTGAGAATAACGCTGAGAAAGGTTTTGTGGGTTCAGCCAAGCAATCTCTGTGCTGACTATACATCAATCAAAGGCTTGAATTGCAGCCACAACTATGAAATTTTCCTTCTCTTACACATTTAGATGTTTCCACGGCTACAGCTTCTAAATGGGGCAAGGTGGTATCTATTTGTCATTTGCACACATTAGCTGCACCCTGAGTGATTCCCATGACAAATAATATTGGCTCCTGGCCATCTGATATAAGAACAGCCAGCTTTCAACATGGCGGAATTCTCTCAATCGAGTTAGCTAAAACAGGATTCCATATGACAAAAGCCGCTTTTCACTTCCTTGGGTTCCTGCTTCAGTTTCAGGAGCATCCTGGAGTCAGCTTCCTACTGTAGATAAAGCAAGCGCAAGGAGAGTAGGTCCCTCAGAGCACCTGGTTCTTGCTTCAAGCGTGTGCAGCACCTGGTGGTCACTCCACAGGTCTGCTTACAGTGAGAGTCTGGGGAAGCTCTAAGCTGAAAAGCTCTGGCAGAGTGAAGGACCCTGTAGAGCAGCAAGGGCCGGACTAGAGCTTTTGGGGCTATTGCCTGTTCTTGCTGGTGGACTCACCAGGCTCCAATCCACCAAATACGTCTCCACACACTGCTCTCCCGTGTGGTGGAATGGAGTGAAGCATTGCTAAGGTGCGCAGAAGCGTGGAGGCTGTGCCTATCACCACCCCGTGCAAGTGTGGTTTCCGGTTTCATCCTGGTGCAAAACACCCCGCAGAGATGCTCTGATGCCTCACATTCCTCAGCAGTACTAAACGGTGAGACGAATTCCAGCTGGTTGCAGGTCCATGGCCCACGCATGCCCCACGTGGCAGTAGGGCTCTAGAGATGGCCCCAGTGATTTCTCCCCTTTATGTAGGCTCAGGCTGTTCCTCACATCAACAGTGGACCTTGTTTTCCTCCCCTTGAACCTGAGATTACTTTGCAACTTATTTCACCAACTGATGTGATTGAAGGGGCCACCGTCTCAATAAGTACAGACTCTTGATACAGTGGCTTTTGAGAACTGGAAGCTTTCACTTTTTCCCTCTTAGAACACTTGCTCTTGAGACACTCTGTGGGACCAGATGAGACAGTGTGTAGAGTTCACAGCACATGGAGAGGCCATGTAGGGAGACCTAAGGCTCCCTGACTTAATCTAAGCTCAGCTTTTGACTAATAGATCTGGTCTGCCTGGCAATGTGCATAAGCCGCCATGGATATTCCAGACCAAAAAAGCCTTCAGATGTTTGCAGCTCCAGACAAAATTTACATACATCAAATGGATTATGTCTGTTCAGCTCAGACATCCCATCACATATAATCATTAAAAACAATAAAATAAAATGACCACTTAGAAGCTGGGACAGGAGGAACACTATGAATTTAAGGCCAACCTGGGCTACATAGTGAGTTCAAGGCCTTGCCTTAACTATATAGCAAGACTCTACCTCAGAAAACCAAAGCCAAACAAACAAAAAGAATAGTAGCAAAATGACCATTGCTTTCAGCATGAAAGTTTGAGGTCCTTTTATTACACAGCAAGAGATGACAAAACTGTCCTCCCATATCCAAGGAACCTGGTGGGCCACGGCTAGGTCTTTCCCAGCTGTCTGCTCCATATATCTGCACATAAATGACTGGTCCTCGACTGTCTTTGGATGAGTGAGATCACATGACCAGGGCTTGTACTTATGAGTAAGGGTCACTGAAAGAGTCACCAAATACTACTGATATAACAGCTGCAGGATTTTGCTTTTGATTTATTTTTTCCTCATTAAGGATTACCTTTTATAGAAGATTAAGGCCATGCAACATAAGAAACCCAAATTACTAAATCTTAGATTTTGAAATCCTCCAAAAGATTGAAATAAATCAAACATGTTTTTATAATGAAAAAAAAAAATTACCTGGGAGTCTTCTGTCTCAATTCCAAGTTACAAAGAATTCAGCTCCAAAAGCAGGGGGAAATCATTGTCTAACCATCCAAACCATATCTTGGGCTGTTTCTCCCCACCCCCTTTCACAAGAGCATAGTAAACAAGCACATCTCTGCTCTGAGCACACATTCTCAGCACCTCACCCTGTCTGGTGGCAAAGGCTTTAAGGCTGTGGTCTAAGGAGCTAGGTGTCTCCTGTAACCGGTAAGGGTTACACACGACCCGATTGCTGGATAAACATTTCCTCTCTGCTACTTACTAGAATGTTCAAGATCTTTATGCCTCAGTTGTTTCATCTTTCAAATGGTGTAATATTTTCTCTTTCACGGGGATACTGTGAAGATTTAATGAGAATGAAAGAGTCTCATATTAAACAAATAATTTCTATTATATCATTTTAATTCTGTTGTTAATATTTTTACTACTTTCTTTTTGTATTTAGTATAGCATCTTCAGGGTCTCACTACAGATTGCACTCATAGTGATCCTTCTGTTTTCAGCCTCCCAAGTGCTGGGATTACAGGTGTGTACCCCATGCCCAATCTCATTCATCTCAGCACACCCCGGGAGTAGGGCCAGCATAGTATACGGGTTATTGAACCTTGGTCCCTGCATCTGCTTAAGCGGGTACTTTAGTCCACTGAGTTATCTGACCAGCCCCTATTTTTACTACTTTTAAAGTTATTTTCTTGGTTCCAGGAGACAGCTCAGTGGAATAAGAGCTTCCCTGGCAAGCCCAAGGGCCTGAATTCAATCTCCAGTGCTGCCAAAAAAAAAAAAAAAAGTTATTTTCTTAGCACTTATTTAAAAGAGTATGAGGGCCGGCCAAATAGCTCAGTGGAGTAAAGCACCTGCAAGCAGGTGCAGGGGCCAAGAATCCGATCCCACGCTGGCCATGCTGGCGCTACCCCCAGGGTGCACTGAGACGACACTGAGACTGCGTGCGGTGCGCGCACCTGTGATCCCAGCACTTGGGAGGCTGTAAACAGGAGGGTCACTACAGGTCCGATCTAGTAGTGAGACGCTGAACACCCTGTAGACCCTTGCCTACAACACCTTCATCTCACAAAACCAGTTTTGCTGTGTATTACATTCTTGATTGACAGTTTGTTTCCCCTTTCAGCATTTGTAATACGTCATGCCATTGCCGATGTTCTGATGAGCGGAGCTGTTAGCTGTACTGTGGGGCCCGCCTGTAACAGGGCCTCATTCTTTCCTTACTTTCAAGACTTTTCCCTTTGTTAAGGTTTAGCTTTCAGCAGTTTGACAGTAATATTTCCAGGTGTGAATCCTTTTACTTAAGGCCGTCTGAAATCTGAGAGCTCGTCTTTCTGGTGACGTGCTCATTTCAGTTATTGGACTGCCTGACTCCAGTTTCATTTTATAATTTCTCTCTCTAAAGGGAAATTCTTTCGTTGATGGATCATGATCATCGTGCTTTCCATCAGTTCTTTAAACACAGTCCATCTTTTGCACACACTTACAGTGATTTCTTTGAAGTTGCTGTCTGTTAGTTCCAGCATCTCAATCCCCCGAGAGTTCTGCTGTACTTCTCATTTATTTTTGGAGGAACCGGGGATTGAACTCAGGCCCTTGCGCTTGCCAGGGAAGCGCTTATTCCACTGAGCCATCTCCCCGGCCCTCTCATATCTTGTTGTTCAAATATACACATTCTAGATAACATGTAGCAATTCAGGATGCTGATTCCCACTCGCCACTCCTGAAGTAGTGGTGCTTGTTCGTTCGCTGACTAACTTTTCTACACATCTAGTTCTGTAGACTCTGTCTCTTCTGTGGTACATAACCAATTGCATTTGTGCTACTTTTGCTTCTTATCTGTAAGTCTGGTCCCCAACACATTTATAATAACTTAACAGTCAGCCAATGGCTGATGAGAAATTGTGCTCAGCCACCTTGGCCTACTAAGTGTCCCATGGCCTTTGTCAGTGGTTCTGTGTGTGGCTTGGGGAGCACATTCAACATTCAGAAGTTTCTAAGTCTCCCTTAACTTCTACTTTCCACCAGATCCTCTCGTGTCTCCTATGTGTGTACAAGAACTCATATTCAGCCAGGAGTGTATAAGCATCTTTGCTTTTTTTGTTTTTGAGTTTTATTTCTTTTTTTATTGAACAACAAGTAGCAATGAGACACCTCCAAATCAAATCAGTAGGACAGATTCAACAATTTATACATTGCACATTGCTTTCATATTGGCCTTCTGTTGCACAAGGTGCATACATGATACTCCATGCACAAATACTATCAGAGCAGATGCCTCTGATAATGAATTAAGAGAATGTAGCTGCATACCTATTTTTCCCAAAGCTGAATTATAGTACAGTTTCAATAACTAATACTTTTTACACTGTTATCTTCCCAGTGATTATCCATAGCACAAGAAGCAGACAGGATATCTTGTCCAAACACCACTAGTGCATATATTTCTTCTCATAGAACTACACCAAAGCACTGCATATCTATCCTAACTGTACTGTTTATAAAAACCTTTTGTTTAGTCCTGTCAAAGATGGGCATTCCATTGTCATTCAATTATTATAGGTGCTTGAATTCAGTGAAACATTCCAACACAGTCCAACAGCCCACAATAGTAGTGAGTTATCTAAAGAAGTTGTTGACTAGAGCCATCCACAGTTCAGCCCACTATTATGGCCTTATTGTATATACCTCATTTTTATACTTTTCTGCTGGATGGTTAAGATCAAGCTAAAGCAAGACCTATATAACAAAAACTGTAACTTTTGTATCTGATGAGGTCAGTCAAGTCCCCTCAGGGTTTATCCTGTAACCCTGTACCTCACTCTGTAGATCCTTTGTCAGTGTCAGCCATATGGATGAGTCATGGCCATTGCTTCACCATTTTGATCTCTGTGAAAGTCTGAGAGAAAGTTTTCTCTCCATGTGACTCACCTCAGGCACACTATGGATCATCGATTACTTTCCTCTGTGGCTCCACAATCTCCTTGATCAAAAAACTTGGGGCACAACTGAGTTCCATGATGTTACAGTACAGGTACTCCTATGTCCTAAGTCTTCACTGACCTTGAAAGGCTAGGACCAAAATGTTGGCTGACCTCGCAGCCCTTCCATTTCTCTAATTTTTGATCTGCAAACTTAAGTTGTTAACTATCCAGAAAAGAAGCTGATTATTACCCTTCAACATATGCAGTACACTTTACCCTAACTATCTGACTAAATTCTTGTTAGGTATAGTTTTACCTTTCTATTTGTATTTCTTCTTTTGATTTCTTATACTAGGGAGACTATACAATATTTGTACATGTGTGTCTGGTTTATTTCACTTATGAGTATCTGATCAAGTGGCATCCACTTCAATATAAATGCTTCAAGTTTATCATTCTTTATAGCTGAGTAATACTCCATTATATAGAACAACCACATCTTTTTCAACCATTCCTCATGTAATGGGCATCTTGGTTGTTTCCAAGATTTGGCTATCACAAATTGTGCTGCTATAAATATATGTGCACATATATCAATGTAGCTCCTCCAGGAAAATTCCCAGTAGGGAGATAGCCAGCTTGAATGGGATTTCCAGTCCTCGTTTTGTGAGGAGTCTCCACACTGATCTCCACAATGGTTGCACCAGTCTACATTCCCACCAGCAGTGGAGAAGTCAGTTTTTTCCCCACAGCCTCTCCAACATTTGTTGTTGGTTGATTTCCTTATGATAGCCATTTTTTTCTGGAGGAAGATGGTATCTCAGCATTGTTTTAATTTGCATTTCATAGTTGGTCCGACAGCTGTGGGTTATTGTTAGACTGGTTAAACTGGTTAATTTGCATTTCATGGATGGGTAGTGATATGGAGCATTATTTCATATATTTATTCACTTTAATTTCGTCCTCTGAGAAGTATGTGTTCATCTCAGATGCCCATTTCTAGATTGGGTCTTTAATTTTGAGGGCCCTAGTTTATCTTAGTTCTTTATAAATTCTGGAGAGCAGACCTTTGTCTGAATGCTTATTAATTAAGATTTTTTTCGAAATTTGTGGGTTGTCTTTTTACTTTGTTGGCAATTTCTTTTGATGTGCAAAAACTTCTCAAGAAGAGTTGAACCCAGTTGTTAATTCTTTCAAGTGTTTCTCGTGTGAATATATGTTTGTTCATGAACTCTTTGCCTACCCTTATGTCTTCAAGAGTTCTTCCTACTTTCTCTTCCAGGAGATCAAGTGTTTCTGTTTTAATGTTTAGATCTTTAATCCATTTTGACTTTAGCTTAGTGCATAGTGATAGCCCTGAGTCAAGTCTTAGTTTTCAGCATGTAGAGAGCCAGTTTTTCCAGCACTATTTGTTAAAGAGGCTTTCTTTCTTCCAGGAAGTGTGTTTGGCCCCTTTGTCAAAGATCAGGTGATTGAGTGTGTTCCTAGAGGCCTCTGCATCTTCTAATCTACTTCACTGATCCTCAGGTCTATTTTGTTGCCAATACCATGTTGATTTTATCACAGTGGCTTTGTAGTATAATTTCAAGTCAGGAATTGTGATGCCTCCTGCCTTGTCTTTGTTGGCCAGGATTGCCTTTGCTATTCTAAGTCTTCTCTGGTTCCAAATAAATTTTAGGAACAATTTCTCTATGTCTGGGAGGTATGTTGCTGGCAGTTTGATAGGGATTGCATTAAATCTGTACAACAATTTTGGGAGTATGGCCATCTTCACGATGTTGGTTCTTCCTATCCAGGAGCATGGAATATCTTTCCATTTTCTGAAATCCTCTATGATCTCTTTTCCTAGGGTACTGTAATTTTCCATGAAAAGATCTTTGACTTCCTTGGTTAAGTAAATTCCAAGATATTTCATATTCCACAGTGCTATTGTAAAAGGTATTGTTTCTACACTTTCCCTCTCAGTGTGTTTGTTATGTGTGTAGAGGAATGCTACTGACTTTTGAGTACTGACTTTCTGTCCTGCTATGCTACTGAATTTGTGTATAAATTCTACTAGCTTCTTGGTGGAGTTTTTTGGGTCTTCCAAGTAAAGTATCATGTCATCTGCAAATAGTGATAATTTTAATTCTTCTTTACCTATTCTTATTCCTTTTATTTCTCCCTCTTATCTAATGGCTGTAGCTAATGATTCCAAAACTATATTGAATAGGAGGGGTGACAGAGGACAACCTTGTCTTGTGCCAGATCTAAGAGTAAAAGATTACAGTTTTTCCCAATTTAAGACTATATTAGCCTTTGTGTTGTCATAGATGGATTTTATTAAAGTGAGGTAGAGGCCTTCCATTCCCATTTTCTGTAGGACTTTGAACATGAATTAATGTTGGACTTTGTCAAAAGCTTTTTCTGCATCAATTGAGAGGATCATGTGGTTTTTAGATTTTAGTCTATCAATATAGTGTATTAAATTTATAAATTTTCAAATATTGAACCATCCTTGCATCCCTAGGATGAATCTTACCTGGTCATGGTGTATGATCTTCTTGATGATTTGCTGTATTCTATTTTCTAGGATTTTATTGAGTATTTTTGCATCTATGTTCATGAGGGAGATTGGCCTATAGTTCTCTTTTTTAGTTGTGTCTTTCCCTTGTTTTGAAATCAGTATAATACTTGCCTCTAGAAATGATTTTGGGAGGACTGCTTCCTTTTCAATTTCATTGAAGAGTTTGAGGAATGTAGGGATTTTGTTATCTATAAATTTCTTGTAGAACTCAACTGTGAATCCATCAGGACCTGGACTTTCTTTGTTTGCAGGCTTTTTATTACGTTTTGTACCTCGTTGGCTGCTATTGACAGTTGTTCTATCTTCTTGATTCAGTTTTGGTAATTTGTACCTTTTGAGGTATCTCTCCATTTCTTCTGTGTCTTCTATTTTGTGAGCATAAAGATTGTCAAAGTAGCTATTGAAAATCTTCTGAATTTCCACTGGGTCTGTGGTGATTTCACCTTTCATTCCTTATTGCTTAGATTTGAATTTTTTTCTTTCCTCTTCCTGATGAGGTTATCAGGACTTATCGATTTTCTTTAGTCTTTCGAAGAACCAGCTTTTTGATTTGTTGATTCTTTGAACTATTTTCTTCATCTCAATTGAATTAATTTCTGCTCTAATCTTTATGATTTCTTCCCATCTTTGGGCTCTGCATTTGGTTTGCTCTTTCTTTTCTAGATGTCCAAGGTGTAACAGTAGGATTTTTATTTGTTCCTGTTCTATTTTCCTAATGTGTGAGTTCATAGCTATGATTTTCCCTCTGAGAACTGCTTTCATCACATCCCATAAATTCCAATAAGTTGTGGTTCAATTTTCATTGAATTGTAGATATTGTTGAATTTCTAGTTTGATTTTTTCTGTGACCCACTGATTGTTAAGAAGGATGTTGTTTAATTTCCATGTATTTATCAGGTTTTTCTGGTTTCTTTTGTCGTTTATTTCCAGTTTCATTGTGTTGTGGTCAGATAGTACACATGGGATAATTTCTGTTTTCTTGCATATACTTACACATGACCTATGAACTAGTATTGTGGTCCCTGTGCAGCTGGAAAAAAAAAAAGTGTATTTAGCTGTGATTGGAGGGAACATTCTCTATATGTTCACCAGGTCCATTTGTTCCAAGCTCTGGTTCAGTTCTGCTACATCTACATCTTTG
This sequence comes from Ctenomys sociabilis, assembly GCA_004027165.1. Lineage (NCBI taxonomy): Eukaryota > Metazoa > Chordata > Mammalia > Rodentia > Ctenomyidae > Ctenomys > Ctenomys sociabilis. The sequence goes on along the minus strand of PVKA01012015.1, from coordinate 33,497 downwards.
CTAATTTTTTTATCTGGTTGACCTATCTTTTTGAGATAAGGGGTTGTTAAGGTCTCCTGTTAAGATTGTGGTATTGGATATTGGATTTTTCATGTCCATTAAAATTTGTCTTATGTAGTTGGGTGCTCCTATGTTTGGTGCATACATATTTATGAGTGTTACCTCTTCCTCTTGAATTTTTCCCCTAACCAATATATAATGGCCTTCTTTATTTTGTTTGATCCTTTTTGGTTTGAAGTTGACTGTCTGAGAACAGAATTGCTACTCCTGCTTTTTTTCTGAGGTGCTAGGGCATGTAGTATTGTTTTCCATCCTTTGATTTTAAGCCTATGAATGCCTTTTTGAGTTAAGTGAGTTTCTTGTATACAGCATATTGTTGGGTTTTGTTTTCTAATCCACTGTGCCAATCTATTTCTCTTAATTGGTGAATTGAGTCCATTTACATTAATAGTTATAATTGAAATGTATTGACTTACAATTATCATGTTATTTACCTGGTGTTGTTTACTCCTTTTTGTCTTCTGTTTAATTGTTTGCCCTATTTAGTGGGTTCCTTTCATTCTCATTCGTGGAGTTCTGGTCATTCTCGCCTCTCTCTAGAACATCTTTCAGTAGCCTGTGTAGGGATGGCTTGTAATCATGACATTCTTTAGTTGTTCTTTATCATGGAAGTATTTCACTTCTCCATCAAACTTGAAAGAGAGTTTTACAGGGTATAGTAGTGTGGGATGAAATTTGTTTTCATACAGGACTTGAAGAACTCTGCTCCATGCTCTCCTTACCTTCATGATTAAGAAGTCAGCTGCAATTCTGATGGGTTTTCTTTGAATGTGATCTGCTTCTTTTCTCTAGCAGCTTTCAGTATAGTATCCTTGTGTTGGATTTCTGGGATCATGACTATTATATGTCTCGTTGTGTTTTTACTTGGGTTGAAGTTATTTGGTGTTCTGTATGCTTTGGTTACCTGACTGTTGGATTGTTTCCTCATATTTGGGGAGTTTTCTGCTATTACTTCTGCTCATATTCTTTTTATATCATTTGTATTGACTCCTTCATTCTCTTCCATGCCAATTAATCTCACATTGTTCATCTTGGCATCATCTTACAGGTGATGAATTATTTTTTCCTGCATCCTCATTGTTTTTAAGAGATCCTTTCTCCTTTTCACTAGCTGCACCAACATCTTAAAGATCTGGAACACTGTCTTCACTTTCACTCACATGGTTTGTAGACTCATGATTGAGATTTTTAGTTCTTCTATATCTCTTTGGCTCTGTTTCATGCGTTCTATTTCTTTCCTGTATTGCTCATTCCAGGAATATGTCATATTTCTGATCTCCTCTATTGTTCTATCACTGTTTTCTTTAGAGTTAGCTATTAACTCTTTTACTGCAGAGTTTTTTCTAAATTGGGTTTCCTCTCCATATTTCTGTAATTGATTCTCTACTTCAGATGCTATAATTTCAAAGATTTCTTTTTCTATTTCAGAAATTATTTCTGCTCTGAGTTCCTCTTTACCTTTCTGCTGTTGTTTCTTTGCTTTTGATACTGTTAATTCATATGTTTCAGCTGGAATATTGTTCTCTGAACTTCTTCTGGGTGGGCATTGGGTTTCCCCCAATCATTTCTGGATTTGATTCATTACTCTGAATGTTATGTATTCAAAAATTTCTTTTTTTATTTCAGGCATTAATTCTGGTCTGAACTCCTCTATACCTTTCTGCTGTTGTTTCTTTGCTTCTGCCTCTGTTAATTCATTCATTTCAGCTGAGCCAGTGTCCTCTGCACTTATTGGTGGGCTTGAGCCCTGAGATTGCATCTTGCTCCTTGTCTTTTTTCTTTTTGTTTAGCACTGATCTCTGACCTTTGGTGTAGAGCTTTGGTGCAGTTACAACCTTAGTGAGTAATGAGATTCAGGCACCAATCTATTAAGTTTGAGATTATCCAGTTTTGCCTGGCCTAGATCTAGCTGTTATGTTCAGTTTCTTTTTGCTGCAGCCCTTCTGGTACAACTGTGAGCCTGTGGCTCCCCTCTGTTGTGTCCCTGGCTCAGGGAGCACTGGGGAGTGCAGAATCTCTCCTACACACTCACCAGGCCAGGTGTGGGTGGATCAGGTGCCAGAGGCATCATAATACTTTTCACTCACTCAGCCGGCTTTGGGGCAGGGTCTCTGGGAAGTTGCAGGACAGGACAGCTTGGGGTAGATTGCCTAGAGCATCTCAGGACATCTTGCTGTTTTGGAGATCTTGGGGGCAGGGGCTCTGGATGTCCACCAGAGACTCTTCAGGATGCCAATAGTTCTCCCACACACTCACCAGGCTGGGCACAGGTAGATCGTGTGCCAGAAGAGTCACAATACTTCTGACTCGCTCAGTGGGTTTGGGTGCAAGGGCTCCGGAGAGTTGCAGGGCGGGACGGGCTTAAGCATCTTTTCTGACCTCTCTTCAGTGTGTATGCAACTTTGTAGATGTGTAAAACATTTTCATCCACCAGATATAGCACAGTGGGAGCATATCAAATCTCACCATGAGTATGAGTTTCATCCCTCATACCCTTTTTAAATTTCTGGCCAACTCACTAGTCTGTTTCTAAACAGAACTGTAACCTCAGACAATGACACTGGCCTTTCCTGTTCCTTTGCCACCAAAATCACTACTATATTTGGTAATACCTAGGCATGTGAGATTTCCCTACTTTCTGACTCAAATCAAATCAGTTATCTTTTACACAGAAACAGTTAATTTTCACTAGAATTTCTTCAACAATAGAGTAGAAATTGGAGAATAAAAGCAATCATAAACAAAAAGGCAGACTCCCACTATTCTTAATCAGTTCATTAATTGTTTTTGAATAAACTCTACTTAATCTCTTCTATGCCTTTGGTTGATTTCTAGGCATAAAATGACGGTAGCTATTGACAGTTGCCCAATTTCACCATTGCTTCTTGGGGAGAGGATTTGCCAGGTTCTTCTCTATTCTAAAAGTCCTGCTTCTAGAGTAGAACTTAAAGGTGACTAATTCTAAGATTGCTGCTGTCTGAGGAGGAGGATGACCACGCTGCCAGTGGTCATCGGTTGCACTAGTGGCCTCTGCTACTGAGTCACACCTCCCAGTTTGATGGACCTGTGACTTGCTTTCAATAGCAGAATGCCACAGAATCATCAGTGTGCCAGTTCTAGGTCTCAATACTTAAAATACCTGACAGCTCCAGCTTTTATGCTCTTGGGAGACTAAATTGTCCGAGAAGTTTAGTCATCCTGTGGAAAGACTACAAGGTGAGAGCATGCAGAATGTGAGGGGCCCTAAGGCCATATGGAAGTAAGGAATACAGTCACCATTGAGAACTGAGGCCCCAGGAATTTGTCCCAGATGAGTCAGTGCTAGCGCAGGCCTCTGCATATACAAAGAAATCATCATCAGAGAAGGAAACCTCATGGATAGGCAGAGGTCTTGTCTTATTTGGCTTCCCAACTCCCAAAACCAGGTAGACATAATAAAAATGGTGATCATCTTAAGTTAAGTCATAAGCACTGTAATCAATGGATAACCAAAATATTCAGAAAATCTAACCAGAGCCAACCTTTTGTTCCTCCCTCCAGCCCACACACATCTGTCAGGTTCAAGGGCCTTGGATGTGGGGGCTCAGTCCTCTCCACTCCAGTAGTGTAGTGTTCTGTGTATGAGTCACCTGCAGCTCAGACAAACCGCACTTTGTACAATGCCCTCCTAAGAGCTCAGCAAAAATAGGCCCTTAATAAAAGGTTTTGTATTGACATTCACAGTTAACATGATCCTGAGTCACACCAACTATTACAGTCCAGGAAAGAGCATGTTTTTCCCTTCTGAGTCACTGAATCATGCTGGCAGGATCCAAGCAACACTTCCTCATTGGCATGACCTTCCCATATTAAGGACCCTCACCAATGAAGCCCACTGATGTTAGGAATCTATTTTCATCTATGGCTGCTCTCAATTCTGAGCCTGTCCATCCATGGGTGCTCTCAAATTCTGAACACATGCACCTTATTTTCTCCAAAGCCAAGGAATCAAGGGCAGACTTCTACTCACATGGAAGGAGCTCAATGTCAACTGAATGAAGAGTCGTATAAGTTTGGAAAATCCTTGAACTTGGTCATCAGTGATGAAAGAGAAGAGGATCTCATGAACACCCAGTAAGGGAATGAGGAGTAGTGTTGACTTTGCCAATCTGCAAATGACAATCACATGACAATCATGAGGACTGCGTTGTGACTAGGCAACATTTCCTGCTCTTTTGTGCATATATTTTTTTGTATCTTATCCTCTTGATAAGTAGTATATTTTCCAGCCAATCTACTTGACTACACATTTAATGCTTAAGGGCCATTGTAATCTTACCATTGTAATCTTATTTGTTGTCAAAGCCCTACAAATACTAAAGCCTCAAGAAACATGAATGAATGAATGAATGAATGAATGAATGAATGAATGAATGAATGAATGAATTCTCCCATATAGGTTAACCTTACATGTTCTACCTGATAAACAGATTTAGTGTTTTGCCTGATGAATAGATTCCCATGGATGAGGCTGCTACCCTATGACACTCCACCCTTCCCATGCTAGACAAGCTTCCTATTGGTGGGCTAGCAAGTGCCACTATCATTTTCAGTACTTTCAATGTTAGCCTGAGAAGGAAAAGGAAAAGAGTTACCCAGGGTCATGCGGACAGTGAGCAGAAATTCCCAGCCTGGAAGCGGGGCCTCTGAATGAATACCAGGCCCTGCACACTCCGTGCTGGGATTTACCGTCAGCCCTCTGGGTGCCCTTTAACCTGTGATAGCCAAGGGCTTCAGGAAATTAAAAGATGATCCTCCTTGTAAAATGTGTGGTTGGAAGGTTCCCTGTTGTATACACTCTATATTAAAAGAAAAAAAAAAAACAACTTTCCTCTACCACCCACATGTAAAGTACACAGCTGGAGCTCAAATGCTTCCAACTGGTGGATCCCAAGTGTGGCTATTAAAATTCCTTATGAACTTATAAATTATATACAGTGGGCCCTCTGTACACCTAGATTCCACATCATGGATTCAGCCAACTATGGGTCAAAAATATATTTTTTTAAAATTGTGCCTATATTGAACATGTACAGACTTTTCTAATCTTTAGCTTTTAAACAATACAGCATTACAACTACTTGTGTAGCTTTATATTGTTTTAGGTATTAGAAATAATCTAGAAACAATTGAAGTCTACAAGGATATGTGTGTCTATTGCATGACCAGTCCTGTATCATTTTATACTTCTGTATGAGCATCTGTGAGTTTTAGTATGTAAGGGTAAGGGGTTCTAGACCATAGCACCCAGAACCCCGTGTCAACTCCCTAGATTCCAAGCTAACGCTATTGAGTTGCTTCTTCATTTGAAACTAACCGCATTAGCAAAGGTGACTCAGTCAGGGCACAAACAAAGCTGCTGTCTTATACACACTGGGAAAAGGGAGCTTAATTGTAATGCATTTTTAGCTCACATTGCTTCTCTTAAGGAGCCAGACTAGGCAACCCTTCCCACCTCTACCACGATGACCATCTCGACCATGACTGCTACCACCACCACCTCATCTTCTGAAGGCAAAGATATAGAAACCCAGAGTTCCCTCAATACTTTATGAGTTAGTTTTCAAAAAGTATGAACTCTGTCCAAGAAAAAAAACTTACTAGAATCCTGTGTGTAAAACCTATTCAAATACAGTGTCATCCATGAACAACAAAAAAAAAAATCTCACTTTGTGGTCTGAAGGATGTAAAGCCAGGAAGAGGGAACAGAAGGAACAGACTCCTCCTGGTCACATGGGCTGTGTCCCAGAACCTTGAGCCTCAGGGGAGAACCACAGTAGAGAGGTGAGGTGTATAGCAAGTTCCCACCTTCTCCCAACCCCAGCCTGATTCAGGTAGGAGTCACTTAGCTAGGGAACAATAACATGCTCCCGAGGAAAGAATATGGCAAGGGCTTTCTTCTACTTCCTTTTTTTTTTTTTTTTTTTTTCTTTTTTATCACGCTAAGTATATGCTGAATCTACCACTGAAGCTACTTTCCCAGCCCCCAAGGTTATATTTTATTTCTAGGAGGGTTTTTAAACCTTCTGTTTCAAAGATTGCAAAATGGTGATTATGAGTCGGATTTGAGCTGCAGTCTGTTGAAGTTATATAGTGATTTTTTGCTATTAGGGACACTTTTAAATAGTAAGGAAATGTCAAGCAAAGGTATCCAGATTTTCAGCTTCTTTGGGAAATGGGATATATGGCAACACACGGCCGGCCCCAAACTACTAGTTGGCAGTCGTTGGCCACAGCCAGGCAGTTTCTGGCCCTGACCCTCAAGAGGGAACCTGGACTCTCCGGCCCATGCTGTGCCTGAGAGTGATTTGCTTGGTTCCTACAAATGTTTGAACCGTAACCATTGTTCTGGGTTTATTGGACCATACTAACATGCTCACAAGTGAGTCCTCTCTTAGCATCAAGCTGTCTGGGGCCATGCTATGGTAGTATAGAGTTTTTAAATAAACTTCTTATGTTGGAGTAATTTTGTATTTACAGAAAAGTAGCAAAGGCCATACAAAGGATCTCCAGACACCTTTCTTCAGTTTTCCCTAATGTTAACACATTACATGAAAGTGGTACATTCATCAAAACCAGAAAGGCAACACTGATTGAAAAATACTGCTAGCAACTAAATGCTGGATTTTATTTGAATTTTACCCATTTTTCAACTTTTCAGAGTCCAGGGCCCCACATTTCTAGTATGGGATGGTTGTTCTTAAGTAATAAAACACTTTTTATAAAGTTTTATGTCACTGGAGTCACTACCACCCCTCTGGCAGCAAGGGATTGTCCACTACTTCTTGTATTCTAACTTCTGCTTGGACTACAGTACTATTTGTGTTCCAGTTCAGATGACAATCCACAAATAGCCAAAGCAATTTACTCTTATGGATTGTGTGTACACTGATTTTTCACCCACAGCCATCTGTTTATTTAAATGGTACAGCCTATTGTAGTCATTTAACTCTTCAAAGAATGTTTACTAAGCATCTGCTTGGGGCATATGAGCGAGCACATGGCAGGGGAAGCACCACAGCTACAGGCAGCAGAGTGCAGGGACCCAGGCCCTAGGGCTGGGTTCAAATACCAGTGTCATCAGTTACTGGGAGGTGGGCACATTGTTTAAGCTATTAGTCCGTTTCCTCGTCTGTTGAGAGAAGATAAAATTAATAAGAGCATTTACATGGCAGTATCATCATAAGCACAGAACAAACACCATGGGATGAACCCTCAGAGTGGAGAGTGCCTCATGCATGACAAATGATCGATAAGCACAGATTATCACTATTGTTAGAGAATTGGAACATGCCAACTTGCTACCTTCTCCCCAGTTATTACCATTATAACACATCCCTTTTAGCCAATCATTCTAGGTTTGATCCTAGCCTAAAAAGTACCAATCTGACTGTTTCTCTGGGTCTTTATTGCCTTATAAAGATTCCTGAGTTGTATAGAGCTTCTAAATAAACCCATATGCTTTTTCTCTAGTTAATCTGTTTTTATTGATTTGTTTTTAGGCCCAGCCCTTAGAAGTTCAAACAAAACCTTTTTGCCCCTCCATAGCCCACCAGAGATCTTTTCAGAAAAGTCTGTGACATTTAGCATGCTAAGAAATGAGTCTCCTTTATAAATTCATTATAAGGTTAATCTCCACATACCGCATGGGAAGCTAAACTCATTTATTTAGGGGAAGAAAGCTATTCCCTACTGGGAACCAAAATAACAGAGAACTCCAAGGGATCTGGAGGTCATTCGGTCCCTGCCTGAGTTCCAAGGTCACTGCTTGCCCCATTGACAGCTCTGAAGTTCCTCTTTTGTGAAAGTCATAGTTTCCCTCCCAAGCCAGACCAACATGCCATTTTCTGTGTCCTTTGCTTTATGGTAGATGGATGCCCAGGGATGCGAGCTAAGAACCCAGAAGGTTCCCCGGCTCCTAGAAGCTTACTTCCTTGGCAGGGCCTAAATGCATTTGATTTAGACTTTCCTAAAATATACTCCTGGAGTGGGGCCAGATCTTCTTGAGCATTACTTTCCAAAAGTTCTCAAAATCTCAGAGTTGCAGGCAGTCAGGATCTGCTGGAGTTTGGATGACAGATACTGGGCTCCATAGCCCTCTCTTCCTTACCCTACAGAGGGCTTCCAGGGACAGCAAGCATGAAGGAGGGACATGGGACAGGGGCCACCTCCCAAAGTGGAGCTGGGCCCTGTGAAATCAGCTGATGACATGGAGCTATAGACGCGCTCCGGAATGCAGCAGTGATGAATTTGAGCTGCCTATCAGGAGCAAAGCGACAAATGAGATCTTAGAAGCTGTAAGGTTCTCACCTCGGGAAGTAAAAAAATGGCTTGGGGCTTCCTGAGAGACAAATCCTGACTTCTTGCTAATTAGTGAGCATAAGCTAATGAACTGTATTAACACACAGAAAATGAGTAAGTAAGCAGAAAAGAAATGGCCAGGCCACATGTGGCAGGAGCTCAGAGAGGGTGAAAATTCCAGGTGCTTGTCCCACCCCACACAGTGGAGGGTGCGCTGGCCAGGGGAATGAGCTGCCTGCTCAGGGAGGGGGTGCTATGGCCGGTGGTGGCTTCTCTGGTGTTCTGCACCTCCAACCTTGCTGTACCGAGTGTGTGCTCACCCATCAACATCTGGTGATTCCCAGATCTTCTAAGGTCAGTGGCAGGAAACACCATGAAGCTTGTGTACTTCCAAAGACATGAAGAACAAGCAGTGGTCGGCCTCACAGACATGAGCTTCACCTTGTCAGGCTGCCACATGGCCCGCAGACGGCTGCAAGCTTGCCAAGGTGGGCCTCTCAGGGCGAAACCTTGGGGCAGATATGAACCCAAGTTCCGCTTCTCACACAGCCTTTGCCAGGGTGGGATGAGTAGAAAGAAGTCCCCAGGCAGGCTGTGTGTATCGGGAAGGCTTGTCTCCATGCCACAAGCACCTGTCCTGGGCCTTCACTCAACCATAAGGGTCTCTCCAGGTCTTTACTTACTGTTCTCCCAGATGATAGCCCCCAGGTGGGTATGTACCCTTCAGTGATATATACATCAATTGTTTAATAATGGGAGAAAATATGATCTTAGAGGATAATAGGAGCATTGTGTATATTAATTTTATTTTGTATTTTCCATGTTTGCTCTCTCTCATTCGTGTGTGTGTGTGTGTGTGTGTGTGTGTGTGTGTGTGTGTGTTACCAGGGATCAAACTCAGGACCTTGAGCTTGCCAGAAAAGCACTTATTCCATTGAGCTATCTCCCTAGTCCTCTCTTTCTCCTTCTAATAATGAGTAATTAGTTCATTATTAGATTGCATATATATGAAGAGGAACAGGCTCAAAATTTCTTTACTGTCAAGATACTAAGATCAGAAAATCTTAGAAACCTTTCTCTTGGGTAACCATAGAAGCGACCCTAGAAAAGAGGAAACGAGGCTGTATAGAAACACATCCACCACAGCCCAAACAGAAATCACTAGTATATCACGAGAGCACCTGATCGGGGAGGTCTGCAGGTTCACATGGTGTGGTTCTGTCTCAGTTACTCTTCTCTTGTTGCTGAGACAAAAATACCTGACACCCAAAGTTCCAGGGAGAAAGGTTTATTTAGCTCAGTTTATACAGGTTTCAGTCCATAATCTGCTGGATCCAAGGTAGAGGGGCACATGGCAGCGGGCAGCTGTTCATGGTGAGGGAAGACAGTGAAAGCGATAAGCAAAAATAGACGGGGTATGGGGAGGAAGAGAAAAAGCCTATTTTGGGCCCTTTTGTTTTAGCCAGACTTCTGGGATTAGGGTAGTGCCAATCCAATCAGTGGGCTGATTGGCAATCACCCAGCTTTAATCCCAGCATTGCACTACAAATTAATCACATGCTCTAGATTCAGCTACCTCCAAAAAAGCCTGCCCCCAGTGACTACATGAGGCTTTGAGGGGACATCTAGACACACACCATAACAGGTTCCATCTCACACTTCTCGAGTCAGAATACCCACTAGTGGGGCTCACACAGTTGTGCTTTGAGCAAGCTTACAAGTAGGCAGGCTGGAAAACTACTATTGGGGTCACTAATGGTCTAGAACATGGGCAAGATCCCAGGGGACGCAGTGGGTTCTGAAGGCACAAAGCAACAGGGACTAGGCTCAGAGTCGCTTATGACTCATCTCCAGCTTCTGTCTTCTGGGAGTACTTACCTCTGTCTGTTTCTGGGGAGCCCCGTTTGCCTTGTATCTGGGTGTTGAGAGGGCCTCTCTCCCTGAATGGGCCCAACAGCTCTCAGAGCCCCACATTCAGGAGAGTTAGAGAGGCTGAGCCATGGGAAAGAAGCCAAAGAGGCCGCTTGGCCACTTGGAAGGCTGGCTGGAGACGCCAGGAGAGACAGGATGACTCCTGGAGGATTGGGCCAGGCTACTTCCCTAGGGATAGGGGTGTCTGCGGAGTGTCTGGGCCAAAGCCTTAATGAGCAGCTGTAGTATATCTTTGCCCATTCCTGAAACCACTATGTTTACCCTTCTAGACCTCCTGGAGGGAGGAGTTGGGGGAGACAGAATTTGGGTCTGAGTACTGAGCAAATGCTTCTCCCCACATCTGACTAGATCGGGCCACCCATATCCACAACCGCCTTGAATCATCATCACAAGCAGGAGATGGTTCTGCCCCAACATTCCCATTTTATACACCAGAAAACAAACCACCAGGCCCAGCCACTTCCTAAGGCCTAGGGGTGTCACCGGCCCCTCCTCTCCCGTCTCATACTCCACACCAATTTCTTGGTTCTTAGCAAAGTAGCAGACACAAACCTCAAAGGCAGGGAGTACATTGCACTTGCCTGTCGTCCCAAGCACAGTGCCAGGGATTTTGGAGGCATTCGTTATTTGTCTGGTATTTGTTGCAGGCCCTCAGACAGTCTTAGAAAGACTGAGAAGCAGGGCTGAAGCTGTCTTTACTCCGGCCCTCCTCCTCTGGACAGAGGAATTGCTTGAGTAATTCCCTATTACTTCAGTTAAAACACTCCCTCCCCTGCCGATTTGCACCTGCCACCTGGAAAGTAAAGAATAATGAGGAGGAGAGGGAAGGAGCCCATTCCCTCTCATTCATGTGCTCATGCTTAATTTAACAGCAATGCAGATCCTAAACACCTGTCTGATTTATGGCCAACAAGGGCTACTGTCACCACAGAAAGCAGAAAGCAAATCACAAAGAAAAGTGGCTATGTGGGGAGTACATTTCCTTAGACTCTAGCAATTGGTGGCTTGATTTGCGAAGGTCTCAAACATACTCATGTACTCTCTTCTGAGTTACAAATATATCTTTTATTCTGCTGCCTCAGATACTTCTCCAAGGAAGGTAACTAGCCAGACTGTGCTCTGCCTATATGTCACTCATGTTTAGTGACATTGCATCAGTCCCCCTCTGGGAGAATAAACATGCTCTCCACTTACTTCATTTTCATGAGCTCAGTAGGTATTTGTCACTGTCAACTTTTTTCAAAAAACCTTGGGAGATAAATATAATAAAGAAGCTTGTTCGCTTCTTCCCATCAGTAAAAATGGCAAATAAGCCCAGCATTCTGAACACCGACCTCAGGCCACTCACCTGTATTTATAATCTCTGAAGCACATTTGATGGGCTTTGAGCTTAGAAATGAGAAGCTTGAGAATTTTCAGGAAGATGAAGAAATTGACCTTGGAGAAAACAAAGCAGACGTGGGTCAGTAAGAGATGGACTCTATGCTGCTGTGAATGTCAAAGTCACCCAGGGCTTGGCCATCGGCTCTTCTCCACGTGAACCCAGGGCAACTTGGCAGCTAGCCGGTCACACAGGAAGTGCTTATAGAAATCCCCCACGGTTCTCAAGGCCATGCCATCCGAAAGCATGGAAGGAACCTTGGCTCATCATTTCAGTTTAATCTTCTGCCTCAAGAATGCCCTGTCCCTAAGCCATCTGAGACAGATTCAGAGGGAGAGACAGAATCAGTCGCTTTTCAGTGAAGAGAATGGTGCAGGCAGTGGGAACAGAAAAGGAGACTAAGCAAGAACAGTGAGGAAGCTGTAATATGCCACATGTAAATGACAACTTGGGAACCCAAGAAAGAAAGAAGTGCAAGAAGGTTTGAAGGCTACATAGAATTCAGGCAAAACATGACTTTATAGAGCAACAAAGTGCTAAGAGAAATAGTGGAGCAGAGAAAGCACAAGTCATATTGCAGTACTTGGTTTTTAGAAAGAAATCTAAAGAACAGAGAGAGAGACAGAAAGCGGGCAATGGTTGAAAGGCTCATGGGGGAGGTAAGCAGAGGGATAGAGCAGTAGTGGGTGGGTGGGGACCCAATGCAGATAATGCACTCTTCCTTTTGCAGGGATGGATGAGGACTTGAATGGCAGCTGTTCTTCAAACTTGAAAAGACTTGATGATGCCCTTGTGCCTTGGAACAGCGGCCAACAGAAAGGGCCATCAGGTGACCATGGGATAAAGCACCGGTGCTGCTCCAGCACAGTACCAATGTCCCTGTCTATAAGCAACGGTCCTGTACCTACACACAGGCCATAAGACCCCGTGTGTACCTGTTATTACTTGCTTTATTGGCCTTGAGGGCACTAATGTTCTATGCTAAAAGGCTAGAGTTTCAGGCAAGCCGCTATTTATCTAATCAGTGCGCCCACAAGAATGATGGAGGTTCTCTGCCAAAGGATATTTAGTAACAGAAAATTTAAATACAAACTACATGTAACCAAGCAATATATCCCCTTTAATGGGGTATCTGTTTTTCATCATAAAGAGAAAACTCTGTGCCTGGCTTTGTGATTTGTTGAACAGAGGCATTTTTTTTTTTTCTCACAAAGCAAGCTTAACTGGAGAAAGGCACATATTTCAGCAAATTAGATTCAGTAAGGACTGTCTGCTAGAAAAGAAAGGCTTGGAATGAGCAGCATGTGAGTTCTCTGTTCTTTGTGTCTCACAGAAGAGAAAACAGTCATCAACTAATGGATCACGTAAGGCTCTCTCCCGGGTCCTGGACACCACAGCTGCCTTCCTAGGTGTTGTGCACCTTTTCCCCTCCAGCATCTGCCCACAAGGCCTCCAGCTGGCAGAGGTGGTTGCTAGCATGGCAGGCTCTCAGAAGAAATCCTCATGTAGCCCTTAGCTCCACCACCCCACCCCAAGTCCCCACGGCCATGATCTAATACATGGACTGAAATGCCTACTGCTCCTTTTGGAGCAAACAGCCTTTCTCCAAGAACCCTGCTGAAGTGTTTGTGTCTCATAGAAGGCAAGAAATGATGGGGAGAGGACAAAAGAAACCCTTCTCTTATTCATTTATTTATTCTTTTTAAAAAATAAATAAATTTTGATGAATAAACACATATCTGATTTATTTTTACCCGGAAAATTGAAGACAGGGTGCAGAAGGTGTAAGTTTTAATGGAGGTAGGACAGCACAGTGCCTAGGGAGAGTCCTGCTGTACCTGTCTAGAAGAGGAGGGCAGGTACAGCAGGACCTTGACTTCACAAGGCCAACACATGGTTCATTCAATTGTGGAGTCCAAAAATCCTTTGACTGGATGTCCAGTGAGATCAGGATATAGATTAATCACAGGATATGGATAGAAAGACCTTGTACACTATAATCATTTCCAACACTGGACCAAATCAAAGCTTAATTGATTTCATAGGAGGATGGAAGAGGATAAGACAAAAGAATATACTATGTTCCAGTGTGTCTCAACTCTAAATGTATAATGGGTTAATTTAAGGATTGAATTATTATATTATGTGTTATAGAAAAGAATTTCTATAACAATTTCTGTGTCTGGTGAAAGACCCAAAGAATACTGAGGTTCTTCAGGTTGTCACATAATGAGCACTTTCAAAACAGGAAACCTTGTGCCAACAGAGCAGCAGATGAATTCTGCTCACACATCTGGACACCCACCACGATGCTCATTCACTCCAATGCAGACACTGCCCAGCGCATGCCAAGCCAAGGCAGAGGGCACCAGTGATGCTGGGACACACACTGCATATCCTATATCTGTAGTGGGAGACTCTGCCTAAGCACCCTGTACACCGTGCACAGCTGGCTTTTCCCAAGGAGCCTCTGATTGATGCTTCAGAAAATAAGAAAATTGTTAAGTGCCCTGAAATGTCAAGTGCTACCAGATCAATCTCAATTATTGTATTATTTTTTGATTTTTAGTTTAAATGGAACATGTGTGAGGGTCAAAGGATATTTTTTCTTAGTACAACAATCTATTTTTTTCTTTTATTTTTTCGTATTTAGTGCAGGGTCTCACTACATAGATTAGATTCTGATCCTCCTGTTTTCAGCCTCCCAAGCACTGGGATTACAGGTGCAAGCCATCACACCCACTCTTGGTTGCTGTCTCAGTGTTCACCAGGGACAGGGCCTGTATGGCATGCTGGGGATCAAACCCTGGTCCCTGCATCTGCCTAAGCAGGTGTTTTAGTCCACTGAGCTATCTGGTCGACCCAATCTATTTTTTTCTTATATCATAGTCTAGCACACGATGGAAGTGCTGAGCCATGCAATCATTGAGGGACCCAGGCTCCAAAAGGAATTCTCTTTTGGAGTTGGGGTTATGACTGCTCAGATCATGGGGAATGGTAGTATGAGTTTATATGACTAAGCACAATGGCAGATGTGATTCAGTCTGGTGAGTCTCATGATTGAATTCTAGATCTTTAAAGAGAAAATCATGAAAGAACCTAGCACCAAGCCTGTACAGAGAAGGTGTTTAAAGAATGTTACAGGGAGAAGGTGGGTAACTGAGAGTCCAGGCTGAGAAAGCTCTACCTGGCATGAGGTTGGATTCCATCAGTGTAGCGGGGTATTTTGAAGCCTTCCTAGGTTGTTCCAATGCACAGCTACTGTCTAGCCTGGAGTTTCTCTACCTCAGCACTACTAACATTTAGAACAGGATAATTAGTCATTCTGGGGGCCATCCTGTGTACTGCAGGATATTGAGTTGAAATTCTGGCCTACACCCACTAGATGCCAGTAGCAACACCCCTCTGCAATTTGTGACAATTAAACATTACTCTAGACATGAGCAAATGTCTCCAAGGGAGCTATCACCTAGTCTAATTCC
Organism: Ctenomys sociabilis; assembly: GCA_004027165.1. NCBI lineage: Eukaryota > Metazoa > Chordata > Mammalia > Rodentia > Ctenomyidae > Ctenomys > Ctenomys sociabilis. Next base: position 18,302 of record PVKA01012015.1, on the reverse strand, counting down.
AATTTTACAGATGAAGAAATAGAAGTGAAAGAGGTCAACTCACTTGGCTAAAGAGTATTACAAGTCAGACTCCGGACCATGACTGGGTCTGCTCTTCACATGTCACTACAGGCCTTTTGGTTCCCTTTCATGTTTGGTAGAACATATAGATTTTATTCTCTGGGGAGCCCTGAAACCAATGCACGGAATCATAGAGTCCTAGAGCTGTGCCTGCGGGGAAGTCATCAGGCTTAACTTCCCATTGCTCAGGACAATGTCCCTTGTTGGAATCTGGAAGAGGTGGACACTTCAAAGCCTTTTTCTATGGTCAATGTCCTTTGACCGGATGGAACTTCTCTCAGTTTCTATCCAAGGTCACTTTCTCTTATCCAAGCCCCTACAGTAGACATAGAAAACAATAGTTTATTACTGTTTTCTCCAAGACCATTGCTGATCCAAGGATTATTATGAAATAGTCCACTGCTGGCACACCTGTCAACTTCTGTTCATTGAAGGAGGGCAGTTGAGGGCTTGGCTCCTCATGAGAAAGAGTTCACTAGAGAGAAGTGGGACCACTAGATAAGCATTTCAGGAAGAAATACTCTAAATGTATGGGAGGAATTAGAACTGGAGAACACTGAGTTTCTCCATATTCATTTCAGAGAGCAGGGGGTACTGGGGTTGGACAAAGAGGGAAGGACAATGTGATGCTCACTACAGTGAGAAGCTTAGAACTTTGTCTGAGGGCAGTAGTGACACATTAAGAGTTACAAGGAAAAAAGAGAGATAAACTTTTACTCTAAAAAGCTCACTTTGCTTTTCAGTAGATGAGGCTCTAGGTTCAATTCTCAACACAGAAAAAAAAAAATCTGGCTGAAATATTGAAGGTAAATTGCCAGGAACAAGAATGAAGGGCTTGGGTCATGTTTCCCAGAGGAATAAAGAAGAGCCGTAAACATGAAATTAAGGAGAAGGAAATGAGTTGTAGAAGGATCTTTAGAGGAAGCATTGAAAAGACTTGAAGTCTGAGTGGATATTGCCGGGAATAAGGAAATGAAAGCTAAGAAGATACTAAGATTTCTGATTTGGATGTATGGGTAGATGAATGGTGGAATCATTTTCTGGGTAGGACAAGAAGCAGCAGAACTTATGGATGAGAAGATAAAGAATCATTGTGAGCTAAGGTGTTTGTGGAGTCGACCACTACTAGAGTTGTTGAAGCTATAGCAGGTAAGGCTTCTTTGGTCCAAGTGAGAAGGTAGAGCACATTCACTTGTCCAGGAACTAGGAAGCAGTAGGAAAACCTAGAATGGTGGTCAGCCAGCCACCGAAGACTGAAATGATAAACTCAGAGCAGTGATTTCATCCATGACCGCTCATGGGAAAGAGTTCACTAGAGAGAAGTGAAAGGTATTTGAAAACATAGCTGCATGAACCCCACTCCCCGAAGTTTTGGTGTCATTGCTTTGGGCCACCGTGGCATTTCTAACACAAAACCAGCTTTGAGAATCACATCAATAAAGAAAGAGCCTCACAGACGTTAATGTGTATCCAACTACTGGATATCTTGTTTCAATGTAAATTCTGATCCAGCAGGCCTGGCAGGTAGGAGATGAGAACTCACATTGGTCGTAGCCTGATATGGGTGCTAATGGTCCAGAACCACTGGTGGAGAATACAGAATGAGTCAGAACGCTTTTCAATCTCAGCCATAAAGTAAGAATCCCCTCTCTGAGAAGCCGCTTCTAAGATCAATGGAACATATGTCTGGAAGTCACATCCAGCCCCAAAGAAGTTTTGAAGACACCCTTACTGTTTCTAAGAGAACTTAAGTTGGAGATGCATTGCAATCTTCTAGGAGATTGGGGATCTGACTGGGTAGAATCTGAACTTTATCAGAGAGAGCACTGCTGGCTTCTCTCCTGCTTTTTAGCATACTCTATGACCTGGAGTGTGGGTCACAAATACCCACTGAATAAATTTACAGATGGTCATCATAAGTTTGAGCTAGCCTGCCAGGACAAATAGAACATGCAGCTTACAGTGGTGCCAAGTGGTTTTCAAATAAAGCACTCAAAGTTTGTAGAGGTTGGAGACCCTCAGACCCTGTATGAGATCAGGGAAAGATGCAAAAGAGGGCGTGACTGGTCCTAACTTGTGATCCAAGAGTCAAGCTACAGATGCAGAGAACTTGATACTTGACCTGAGACTTGAAAGGCAAGCAGTGGGGCAGGGGTATCACTAGTGGATAATGTGGTGGAACAAAGAAATTGGGACCCAAAGAGTCTAAATCAAGGTACTAATGTCTAAGAATCTGTTGTAGCCACTATCCCAGGCCGGTGCTTGGGAGACAATAAGCAAATTTCAAGCAGCTGCACAGTGTTATAGCTCTAGGTGCCAGTTATGCAGCCCCTTTGGCCTGAGATCCAGTTCCCACTTGCTAGCTCTGTGACTTCTCAGTAACTTCTCATCTCAGGGCTTTTGCCCCCAAATAAACATAATGCTAGCACCTATTTCATAGGAAGGCAGCTATGCTAACCACTATACCACCAACGCTCCGGCAACACCTATTTCATAGGATGGTTGGGAAGATTAATTGAGTTCATACACATAAAGCACTTAGAACCAGCCCTGCTACGTAGGCAGCACCCAATAAACACTACCACCAGGTGATTGGCAGGGTGCCTGGGCAAGCAGACAGGCGCTGGAACCCTACCTGGGCAACGTGGCCGATAAAAACACGGGGGACGTGAGCCAGGGCTCGCAGGGCTGCCAGCAGTACGTGCGTGGCTGACTTCATCTGGACACCGCTCTTAGCTGTGATCCAGTGGCTGGAGGGAAGACACTGGCCGCCCACCCAGGTCACCTCGTACGCCAGCCATGATGTGACCCAGCCCTTGCCATCCTGGGCTATCGGCACCCTTGGTCTCCTGCCTCCGCCTTTTTTTATAAACATTTTTTCCTCTAGGTCTGAGCAGAGAGCTGCCTTGTATTATTGACAAATACTGGCATTTGATGGAAGCCTGATGTGTTTTCTTTCCTCATACCACGTTATTTACATAGAATAACAAACCAAGGAACTTGTCAGGGAAGGGAGTCCACAGAGTGTGGAATATGGTGCCCAGCAGCCAGCCACGATGGCTCTATTTCTAAGTGGAAGATTCTCTGCCCTCCAACCATGGATCTCACCAGTCTTTCCCACTTCAGGAGAACGCCTCAGCCTTTCCCTTGAGCATGTTTGGCAGAGCTCCTGTTCATACTTTATGATCTAAAGGGACCTTATACCTCAAGGTCAGATGTCTTTTCTCAGCCCAAGTATTCTGACCATAGTAACTCAAGATCCCACCACCTTCAGGTTTCAGCATAGCACCCATGTCCTGCTCCCACCACCCCTAACAGCTCTGTGGTAATAGTGAGTGTGTGTTTTCCTCTCTCTCAAAAGCAGTTTCTGTGGTGTCTTCCTTCCTCCTGCTAATGGTGTGAAGACACCAGCTGACGACTCTGCTGCCCCTCAGCTCCTCCTTCCCTGCCCACAGCCTTGTCAACATCTCAGGCCCACAGAGAAGAAGAAGGAAGTGTGCCGCTCAGTTTAGATCCTAAACCAAAACAAAGACGAGTCTTTAAATTCTCACTTAGCAGATACTTCTCACACCTCAGCTTCTCCTCCTCAAGGGACCAGAGCATGTGGGAGCTAGGATTAAGGAGAGGCCCCCTTCAGCCGTGAGCTCGGAGGCAGAAGGGAGTGTGAGGGTCCTTACGGTCACACAGAGCAGCATGGGTCCTCGGATGATCCACCAGATTTTCTTATTCCCATTTGTTGCCCAGCACCTAAGAGGAAAGAGCAGGCAGGAGAAGATGAAAATGAGGTGAGGCTGACGGGCAAAATCTCATGCCTTATGGAAGAAACCTTACTTGTGGGGCTCAGCAGATTAAATAATAATAGCTCAGCAGATTAAAGCATCTGCAAGCAGGTGCAGGGGCCGGAGTTTGATCCTTGGGCCTGCCGTGCTCACCCCATCCCCGGGGCACGCTGAGACTGCAGTTGAGACTGGGCGTGGTGGCGTGCACCTGTAATTTCCCAGCTCTTGGGAAGCTGTTAACAGGCGGATCACTACACGTCTGATCCAGTAGTGAAACCCTGAACACTCTATAGACCCTTCCCTAAAAATACAAAAAAAAAATTTTTTTTAAAGCCTTGCTTGCTGCCAGTGATTCTGAGGAGGGAGACAGGGAGAGAAGAGAACTGAAATTGTTTGTATCAGTTCTGGTACTATTAGATTTTCCTACTTTGAAATTGTTCTTTACTGTGAATAGCACTGCGTGTGGAGCCTTCTGAATTTTTTTACATGATCATCCAAACTTAAAACCTCGTGATTCTTTATTGTTTGAGAAAACTGATTTTACTCGTTTCATACATGACATATACTTATCATATATGGTATATATTATACATGGTTTTGATGATTATTTGGAGGAAGCATGTAATCAGTGTATGCATTATTCATCAATAGACAAAGTGAAAAGGTAGAAACTAACCTGATTTTTTTCATAATATTTCAAGGTATAGATACAGCAATATTTAGTCAACAGTCTCATACTGATGCACACCCAGGGTTTCTTTGGTTGTGTTCCTTTTTCTTTTGATTTATTTTCTCTTCCCTGCGAACAGAACTATGGAAAGTATTCTTGTTTATGTCCTTACATTCCCAGCCTTACATCTCACCTGTATGGTGTCTTTATGTTTACTTGCCTATGTAACTACAGTAATAAACTGATTACTACAAGGCCTTTGAGCACCTTATCTACGTTTCCAAGCATATCCCAAAAGGATAAAGTAGGGAGAGCTAGTCTCTTTGAGAAAATGGGGTCACGCTACATTGAGGCATGTCTGGAAATTTCCAGCTCAAGGAAGAGGAAGACCAGAGGAATTACCTACCCTGTGTTCTCCAGCAATGCACGGGCAATGCCCCAGGGGACAACAAATACCACAGGGAGGGCTGCAGAGAAAGAATGAGAGAATATAATTAAAGGCAGGTTGATCAAACACGCTTGCCTCCCACCCCAGCCTGATGGGTCCCACAGCAGCTGCTTAGAACTAATGAAAACCCAAATATAGAACCCTGACTTGTGAGAGTTGGAGAGAGCTGGGGACAGCGCTGGTTCATCCCGTGCTTTACTCTCACCGAAACCAGCAGCCAAGAGTTTCAGTTTCAGTCTACAGTAAATCTAAAGACATGAACCAAAGTTTCCTGAAGCACAGGCCTAGGTTACTTCATCTGAATCCTGCAGCATCAAATTCTCTAAAGGTTTTGGAGATTAGGATTCCAGATCTGGAAATTATTGATCATGTTCTTTAAATCAAAAACATCACCTGGAACACTTGGTGTTAAAGAATGCTGTATTCTTAAATTTATATTGAAGCTCTAATCCCAATGCAATAGTATTTGGAGATGAGGCCTTTGGATACAATCAGGGATGGACAGAGCCCTAAAGATAGCATCCTCGTGATGGGCTTAATGCCTTTATGAAAGAGACAAGCTCTTACTCTCTCTGTCCCTCTGTCTCTCTCTCTCTATCTCTCCCCTCATTGCCCACCCCCTGGCCCTTCCTGCAAAAAGACAGATATCTGCAAACCAGGCAGAGCACCCTCATGAGAACACACTCATGCTGGACTTCCTGGCCTCCAGGACCATGAAAACTCAGTGCCTATCATTCAAGCCACACAGGTATTTTGTTATAGGACCATGAGCATACTAGTGCACTTGGAAATGGTGTGTTGCCATCTGGTGACACCGAAGATCTTTCTATTTTTGCATTCACATTCAGTACCTGCAGGTCACTCACTCTCTCTCTCTCTCTCTGTCTCTCTCTCTCTCTCTCTCTCTCACACACACACACACACCTCTTCAGAGTCTCTCATCACTGAGGAAGTATCTGTCCCAGAGCTGCCCTCCAGTTAGACTCCAAGCTCTAACCCAAGACTCTCTAGCGCTCCCATGTTCTGACGAATCCCCAGGAGAGGAGGCTGGGCAGTCGTGTCACTCACCCCAACCCACCACCAGGTATCTGGGCCACAGCCGCCTTTCAGGAAGCACTGTGGGCTCCAGCAGTGCATGGAGGTAAAGGCCTTCGACCAGTAGCCATAAGTGGTTGGCACCCACAAAGTAGTGCAGCAGGACCTGGACAGAGCGACAGGAGGTGGACACCTGCAAGGCAGAATAATGGAAGGTGAGCCCTGGCTTTCCTGACACCTGGACCCTGAGTGGACAGAGAAAGGGCTCCCGAGGCTCCCTGTCCTCCCTAATCCTTGCCAGTCAGTCATTTCAGAGTAGCTGGCAATCGTATAAAAGAGCTTCATGCAGCTTTTAAAGACTAGCTCTCCCTTAACATTCAAGACATTTTAAAGCAAAAACAGAACACTCATCATCAACACCAGCCCTAAAAGAAACACTAAAAGTAATCTCCCAATTCAGCTCAATGGAGCTAGAAATCAGTAACGAAAAACCTTATAAGATAAGTTGAGAAATGAGAAAATAGACTTAAGGTAACCCAGAGATCAAAGAAGAAATCATTGAAAAACTAGAAAACATGCCTGAACTGAGTGTAAGGAAAATATTACATACCAAACTTGTGGTCAGCATCTAATAGCAACCCTAGAATGAAACTTATGGCCTTAAGTACATTTATTGTAAAAGAAAAGAGTTGACTAAACACCTGCTTTGGTAAGCACAGGGACCAAAGTTAAATTCATGATCCTGCATGCCACGCAAACCCCACCCCTGGGGCATTCTGAGCCTGCAACAGAGTCCAGGCATGGTGGTGCATGCCTGTAACCCCAGCACTAGAAAGGCTGAAAACAAGAGGATCACTATGAGTCCGAGTTGCATAGTGAAACCTTATACCAAATACATAAAATGAAAAAAAAGTTGAAAATCTATAGAGTTGTTTTTCCAGTAACCTGTTACACTAACATTGCATATCTAAAATCATGCCAGAAAAGTTAGAAAAAAAGTAGCAAGCTGAATCAAAAAAAGTGCATGGAAGGATATAATAAGAACAGAACATAGGCCTGGCATGGTGGGATGCATCTATGTACTCAGGAGGCTGAGGCAAGAGGATCGCTGTGAGTTCAAGGCCAGCCTGATCACTATAGCCACCCCTGGCCTCAAAAAGACCAAAAAAAAAAAAGAAGAGAGAAGATCTAGAAATTAATGAAAGAAGGGCCAACCAGATAGCTCAGCAGATTAAAGCACCTGCTTAGACAGATACAGTGACTAGGGTTCAATCCCTGGGGTGCCACACTGGCCCCACCCCTGGGTCACACTGAGACAGCGATTGAAACTGGGCATGGTGGTGCATGCCTGCAATCCCAGCACTTGGGAGGCTGAAAAATAGAAGAATCTCTACAAGTCCTATCTGTAGTAAGGCCCTATATACCCTGCCCTAAATTCAAAAAATAATAACAAAATAAATAAGTAAAAGAGCCAACACGGCCAAATGTTTGTTCTTTGAAAATTTCAATAAATTGAGAAATTTCAGATAAAGAGGATCAGTTAGAGAAAGAATGAAGATACAAGCCACAAATATCAGGACTACAAATGACAACATCATCACAGGCCCAACAGACTTGAGAGGGGAATGCCATGAATAATATTATATCAGTAAATTTGAGAAGTTAGATGAGCTATGTAAATAAATTCCTAAAAAAAATTACTATCACTGACATGAGACAAGAAAATATAAGATTCACAATTAATCTATAATTCAAGGCCTCCCAACACAGAAACTGTGTCCCAACTATGTCCAGTTGGTTTTACTAGTATAATCTACTAAGCACTTAATTAAAAAATGATATCAATCTTAAATTCTTCCTAAAATAGTAAATGAGGGAACACATGTCAACCTATTTTAAGAGGTCAGTACAAGCTTGATACTAAAACTTGACAGAAGTACTACAAGAAAAGAAAATTACAAGTTAATCGGCCTCATAAATATTAGTGAGGAAATGCTACACAAAACACAATATTAGCAAACTAAAATATTAGCAAATTAGAAATGCAATGTCAGTGTAACAGGTTACTGGAAAAACAACTCTATAGATGTATATTTCAGTGTGGAAAATCCTCACTGCTTTAAAAAAGTAATTTTAAAAAGGTTTTAATCTGGTTCAATTATTTTTTTTTCTTTTTTTTTTTTTTCGTCTTTTTTGAGACAGGGTCTCACTATGCAGTTCAGGCTGGTCTTAAGCTCACTTTGTAGCTCAGGCTGGTCTTGAACTCACAACGATCCTCCTGCCTCAGCCTCCCGAGTACTGGGATTACAGGCATGCACCACCACGCCCGGCCTGGTTCAATTATTTTACAACAGGAGAAAACTTTCCCACCCAAGAACTCACAGCAGAGGCAGTAAACCCGTCTTGCTTCTGGTTGCTTGACTTGGCCCACTGTTGGGGGGGGGCTGTAGTGCTTGTAGAACACATGCTGTTTCTCTAATTCAAAAATCTTGGCCAGCCCTTTACCTCCCCCTCCCCCTCCTCGGCCAATTTAGAACAGGAAGGAACCTACCTCGGACAGGTAAGACATCCACCCTTTCTCGCTGTCGGGCCTCCTGGAGTAGGAGTTGGAGAAGACAACGTCCTTCACCAGCACAGCCACGGCCCTCAGGATGAACGAGGCAAACAAGTTCATGTGGATGTAGTTGCGAGTGCAGTGGAGTTTTCTGTACAAAGAAAAAACTGAGGGCTTTCCCTGAGTGAAGAGTAGCTCGGTCTACAGCACATGCCTGACCTGCCGAAAGGAAGCAGATTCGCAGGCAGGGCTCCAGAGCTGGGTTGCTGAGTTAGGTGATCTGCCTTCTCTGTGCCTCGTTTTACCCATGTGTAAGATGGGGTAATAAGCTCCCCCCGTGTAGCTGCTGGACATGCCTGGCCATGGGCCAACCCATTTGCACCTGCAGGGGCTTTCAGGTGTCCTTACTTCTCGCCATCATCAGAGGAGCAGCTACTCCTATTTCACTGAAACTTAAAGGTTGAGCTGCCCGTCCAAAGTGTCAAGCAATAGGTAATAGAGTGAACATCTGGACCCCGAAACTCTGAGGCCAAAGCATATCTTGCTAAGGCTCTCCAGCCTCTGAGGGTGACAGCCTCTATCTCAGAAGGAAGTTACATCAGTTAGTTCTTGTAAAGTGCATATAAGTGCCCAGAAAAGTGCCAGCTTTCACTCCCTGTGTCTGGCACATCCTGCTGGCTCTGTGGCACATGGGCTGACGTGACACTGAGCACCCTCAGTCTTTCCAGCTTGAGAAACCTTTTCAGCTACTCTGCTTTCTGTGCAGCTCCTACCCATCCCACCCCATCAGGGCATGTCCTTGTGTTTTGGCACATCAGTATTCTCCCTGACTAGACCAGAAGTGATTTGAAGGTGGGGTCTTGGCCTTGCTCCTCCTGGAGTTTGAGGCAAACCAACACTTATCCAACCCAGGCTCAGCATAAGTTGTTTCCTGCAGTACTGGGCAGCTATTTTCTTCTGCCTGGGTTCTGGGACTTTGGAAAAGTGCGAGGAGAGACGTTACCGATAATCAGTGGGCACAGGCTATAGAATTCTTCTGCAGCTCAAGTTCTTTCCCAGGAAGGTCATGACTTTGCTCCTGGAGCCACAGAAAATCCTGGAACTGAGGAGTCAATGGAAGCCAGACCAGGGCTAGAAGAGCCCAGGTAAGGAGCTGCTCAGCCAGGCCCCAGAGCCCCTGGCCAGGCCTCCTGCACCAGGGCCACATGCTCACTCTGCCAGGACCACATGCTCCTCACTTAGGGTCCTGAGTGGGCTGAGTCCCAGGGACAGCCTTGGAGGAACCCCTGGAGACTGCACCAGTATCTCACTGGAGCAAGGACTAAGAATGCGATTTAGTAGTGCCCTAGGCCTTTGGATTCTGCAAGATGGCCCAAGGAAATGAGAATGCTCAGACCCTGGACTGCTTGGGTGTGACCCTAGCTCCACCACCCACAGCACGAGGCGGCATTGAATAAGTGACGAGGTGTGACTGAAAAACACAGTGAGCATTTAAATTTCAATAATTATTACAGTAAAAGATTCATTGCCATTAATCCCTCTCAAAATAGCCCCCTTACTTCTAACACACGAATGCTGTTGCTCTTGTTGCTTTCTGAAGCAGTTCTGGAGGAAGCTCCTTTGTACGTGTCTTTAGATGTTTTTTGTTGTTGTTGTTGTTGCTTGTTTGTTTGTTTTGTGGAACCAGAGATTGAACTCAGGCCCTTGTTCTTGCCAGGCAAGTGCTTATTCTACTGAGCTACCTGCCTGGGCCGCCCTGTTGTCTTGACTTTTATCTCTCATGGTCATTCTGACTTTGAGGAAAAGCCAGAATTTGCATAGTACCAGACTTGGTGAAGAAGGTAGACAGAACTCACTGTAATATTTTTTGAGCTGGCCTTTACATTTAGATGGCTTCCTGCAGCAGCATTCACCATATTTTTAAAATCTATGCCTAGTAAAAGAGGACTTCCAAAAACTGCTTCAGAAAGTGGGGAGAACGATGAGATAAGTGTATTTGGAGGGGGGGGGAGAGACAGACGGAGAAGGAGAGGGAGAGCATTTTGAGAGCTATTAATGGCAAGGAGTCTTGTACACATTTTGGTATTTACACATTCGTCACATGTTTTGGCCACACCTGGTGCTCCATGTCTCCACGTTTCCATGCACTCACTTGCAAAATAGTAGTAGTAATCTCCTAAGATTCCAATTAATTTCAATTCAATTGAGATGCATTTTGGGGGGATGAGATTTAAATGATTTAATGTACACAAAGCGCTAGGAGAAGGCACTTCAATAATTGACAGATAGGCCCCTGGATGAAAATCCCATTTCTATCCTTTGCTTGCACTGGGGAAGTTGCTTAGTCTTGTCTTTAAAGATTATGCCTCTGATAGGGTTTTGGTTTATCTGTTTGTTTGTTTGTTTGTTTGTTTGTTTGTTTGTTTTTGGAAGAACCAGGGATTGAACTTCCCTTGCCAGGGAAGTGCTTATTCCACTGAGCCATCTCCCCAGCCCCTCTAATAGGGTTTTGGGAAGAGTGTTCTGTGGTATTTCTGGGTGTACAACGGAGTTATGCCTTGGCTGGTTGGTTGGGGGGAAACAGAAGGTATCAGGTGCAAAGGCAACATCAGGAGTCCTGGATTTAATCTTGCGTGGGTGATTAGCTGGCTTTGGGGCCACTGGATGGTCACTTAAAGTAGATTTAGGGCTACTAGCCTCTTGCTTAAACTTAGTCCTTTCTTCCCATTCGTCAGCAAAATGAGATGGACACACTGTCCTGTCAGGACCCATCCAGCTCTGATGGTCAGACATCAGGCTGCCCAGTCTTCTGGGCCTGCCAGAGGCAGCCTGAGTAGCTTCCACGATATGTGGATGGACCCGCACGTCAGAAGCTTTACTCACCGGAGAAACAAGAAAAGGCTGAGAGCCAGGAAGAGGGAGATCAGAGAGAGGGAGTATCCCACGGTGTACATCAGCTGCAAGGTTGACAGCAGAGCATAGTGATCCACCTGGACACAGAGGAAGAGCAGTCGTGACCACCGAGACAAGGTCCACAGCCCCAACTTATGCCCAGGGCCACCAAGGCTGTGGTCTCCAATACTGTCATAAACCTTTCCTTCCTCTCCTTGTCAATACCTAAGAAGGGTAACACAGGCTGTCCTCAGGTACACCTCACAGGCTGAGAAGCCCCAGTGAGTGAAGAGTTCACAGTGGGGCTCAGACTTGGAACAGGACACACAGCCCAGCACTACACACCAGGGATCACAGTATCATACAGGAATCGTGTCCAGCACAAGCAGGTGCCTTGGGAATGAATGGGGGCTGTCTCCCTCCCCTGGACAGCTGTCCCTGGAGGGCAGAGCCAGAGCTCTGTCTGCATGACTCCCTCACAAGGTAGCTTTTCATAGGTGATCTCTTAGGGGAGGATCCAGTGCATCCGTGAAATGTTTTCTCTAAGTCCTAGGAGAGCCTGAAAGCAAGAAAATGATCATTTATTGGAAAGTCTGAGCTACTGTAATTTTCCAAGAGTCCCACATTCTTGCTCAACCTGTCAAAGTATGTTTCTTTCCCATCTCCTTCCTTCTTTCTTCCCTCCCTCCCTTCTTCCTTCCTTCCCTCCTTCCCTCCCTTCTTCCCTCCCTCTCTCCTTTCCTCCCTCCTTCCCTTCTCTCCTTCCCTTCCTTCTTTCTTTCCATGTTCCTTCCTTTTCTCTTTTTCACTGTACTGGGGATTTAACCAAGAGACTTTGCACAGAGCTATATCCCCAGCCCTTTTGTATTTTTTATTTTGAGACAGAATCCTGCTAAATCACCATTATCCAAGCTGAACTCAAACTTTCTGAGATCCCACTGCCTCAGCCTTCCATTAATCCATATGCGGATTAAGGGCCTGCACTACCTATCACACCTCCCTAAAGTCATGTTTCTTAATAGTTTTTTTTTTTTTTTTTACAAGAAGCCTGGGCAAGTACATTTTTAAAAAATTGTTTTGGCTGTTCTGGGTCTTTGGGATTTTATAATCAGCTTGCAGATTTCTACAAAATTCTTCTGGAATTTTGATTGAGATTGGATTGAAACTATAGATCAGTTTATAGAGATTAACATTAACTATATTAAGTCTAAGAACTTCGCATACCCTTCTATATTAGTTTTCTTTAATTATGCTCAGCCATTTCTTTTTAATTTTTAGTGTATAGATCCTGCCCATCTGTTGTCAAATATACCTTTGTATATTTCGGATCTTAGTGCTGTTATAACTGGTATTATTCTCTTAATTTCAGTTTTCAATTACTCATTATTAGTATATGAAAATATAATTGATTTTTAGATTTTGATGTATGTCCTGGAATCTTTCTAAACTCACTTTTGTAGTGCTTTATGTAGATTCCTTTGGATTTTTCTATGGATGGTCCTCCTACTGTTTGAATAACATTTTTACTTATTGTCTACCAAACTCAATGCCTTCCATTTCTTTTTCTGCCTTATGATTTTAAGGCCTAAGTATAATATTTTGTTTTGTTTTTTTTGAGACAGGGTTTTGCTCTATAGTACAGGCTGGCCTCAGAATCACTAGCCCAGGCTGGTCTCAAACTTGTAGCAACCCTCCTGCAAGGTGGTATTACAGGTGTGCGCCAGCGTGCCTGGTATTTACAGCACAATATTGGTTAGAAGTACAGAGTAGAGGCGTTACCTTCTAAAGATATAGAGGTAAGTAGTAGGATGTTCATACTTTACTAACTAGTGTGAAGATGTTCATTCATATGGATTTTCTGTGGCCGCTGTAACATTATTACAAATTTGGCAACTGACACATTAGGGTCCATTACACTATTAATTTTCTGATAGTAAACCAACCTCTGTGCATTCTTTGTTTAGCTGCACTTGGTCATAATTTTCTATACATATTATTGGATTTAACTTGTCAAAAATTTTAAGTTTTTATTCATCTTAGTACATGTTTACAGTGCATGCCAATAACACATCTGAATTACTGTGATGCCTCCTTCCACCTCCTCTCCTTCCTCTCTCCCTCTTTATGCAGTTTTGTGCATATTCCTAAGGGATATTGGCTGTGGTTTTATTTTCTTGTAATGCCACTGATCTTGGTGTCCTTTTAATCAAAGACCTCATTGCTAGAGTTGGGAAGGCATGTCCTTTTCAATATTCTGACAGTTCATGTAGAATTGGTGTTATTTTCCTCTATTTCATTAACTTTTATCAGTTTTGGTTTTATGAAGTCTGAAATCTTACTGTCAATGCTATTTAGCATTGTTATGGTCTCCTGGTAAATATATTTCTTCATTATTATTAAATTATTCTCCAAGTCCCTAGTAATATTCACTACTCTGAAGGTTATTTTGCCTAATATCAGTAGAGCCACTTTTTTCTTCCTTCTGATTAGAATTTATGGGCATAGTATATCTTTTTCTTCAGCTTTAAAAATCTAATTAAGTCTTTCAGTTCAAAGTAAATGTCACATAGATAGCACATAATTAAGTTTTGCTTTATCTTTATTCTTAATAAAGCCTGAATATGTCTTCTAGTTGAGTTATTTAGATCATTTACATTTCATGTGTTTATTCAGTTGAGTTTAAATCCCTTCATCCCATATTTTCTTTATTCATTTACATTTTCATTCTATATTTCTTTTTTCATGATTTATTTATGACTTCTTATTCTTTGTTTTGCTTTTTAGTGTTTGCTTTAAGATTTGCACTGTACAGTTCATTTATTATAGTTTGCTCTTAAATAATATTTTATTACTTAATATATGGTTTAAGAACCCTATAATAATAAAACAAACAAACAGCAAAAAACAAAGAATCTATAAAAGTGTCAGGTACCTCATACTGGTTTCTCTACTAGTATTATACACTTACTTCCACACATATTATAGACTATATAATATATTTATATTGTTCTTTGCTCCTAGATCAAAATGTCCATGGGGTATGTTTTTCTTTGTGCACTAAAGACTTCCTTCAACATCTCTTATAGCAGTGGCCTGGGTAGAGAATGGTCTAAATAGATTTTAAGCTTTTCCTAATTAGTCCCAATCACATTTACAAATAGAACTGCTCTCTACGGACATTCTCAGGGTCCCTCTAGTTCTGTCAGGTCCCTAAGTGCTCTTGTCTGCCTTCCCCAGCCCACGAGGAGCACAGACCTGCCTCCTACAAGTCCTTGGAGCTCCTCTCTGCTTACGGTCAGCCCTTATTATAAAAGCACTTGTGAGGGGCCAGGGAGATGGCTCAGTAGAATAAGTGCTTGCCTGGCAAGCACAAGGTTGTGAGTTTAATCCCTGGTACTGCAAAAAAAAAAAAAAAAAGCAACTGTGGTCTGTTTTACAGATTGGGGCATCAATTACATGACTCATTAATGCTTTGTTTGTATTCATCTTATCTCTCCAAAGAGACAATAAGTGTCTTGAAAGTAGAGAAGTGCTCCATGTTTTTATACAGAATTTTCTAAAAACTGTTGACTTGGTCTGTATATTAAGGCTTTATAAGGTCATTTTGATATCATATTTTTGTACTAGAGATATGAGACTCATGATTTAATTAAATGATCTATTTGTGTCTGAGTTATTATTTCTAAAAACACGTGTGTGCTTTATGCTTTCTAGGAACAAATGAAGGGAACTGTTTGGGTTTCGTCTGGGTCTTGGTCCGGGTTTCTAAGAAGCAGATCCTTAGCCATGGAGTAAAAGGCGAGCTGGTGGCGAGGAAAGTGAAGAGCCCATCAGCTGGGGGAGGGTGTCGGGACACAAAGTGCGCACCATCCCACCAGCTAGCCCTGTGGGAAGCCAGGCTTCCTCCTACCAGAGAAGCTCTGGAAAACTAGGGTCTACCTCCTCAAGAGGCAGTCTCTGAGGGCCACCACTCTCAGCGGCCACTAATTCCCTGGTACATCTGGCCTGTGATTTATTCAGCAACATGAGATCTAGGAACAGAAGCAGCAAATAAATCCATGTACTGTTGGTAAGAAGGTGGGCAGCAGCAAGCTGAGCTGATATGGGCAGGGCACTGCTGAACCTGTATAGCTGCTTCAATTTTGTCTCTTTGGAGGATTTCCTGACTATGTGAACCAAAACCTGCCACTTCCTTGTAAGTTTCAAACATCCAGTTTCTAGATCACTCTTAGTACCAATAGGTGAATTCTAAGTCACTTAGACACCATTACAAAATGCCAAAAAGTGGTATCCAACACGGAAACTGGCATTCATATGATGAGGAAGGAAGAACAGAGGGGTACAGCTCCTAGGGCACATGCATATAAAGTTATTCACTGCCACATTTTGGGAAGAAACATTTGGAAATAATCCAAATGTCGATAGGTTAATGCTGAATAAACTGTGGTAGACACATGGGGTGAAGTAGGATGCAAATGTAAAAACATATATCCAGGAACTGATATATGGTAATTTCCAGGATCTGTTATTAAGTGAAAAATATAAGACATAAAAAAGGATATCTGTTACTCAGGTTTCTGTGTAAGAAAAAATGGGACTTTATTTACATATTCACTTGGCTTGCAAAAGGAAACACAGACAGGTACTATAACTCAATTAAAAAGGAAGAGAAAGCAGAGAAGGATGAGCCAAAAAAATTAATAAAATGAAGAAGGCTAAGGACACGGTGATGACATCAAGCTGTCTTTTTGTACAGTTTTGGCTTTCAACCCTTCTCAACATCTCATGTATTCAACAATAAAATTAAAAGGGGTGAAAGGGCAAAATATTTACACCAACAGAAACAGATGAATAAGATTGTATTAAATTCATAAGATGAATTTGTACAGAAAATAATTATTTTAAACATTTATGAAGATGATACTCTGTGCTTAGTTTATACTTAGGGGAAAAATCTTAGCATTTATCAAGTAGCTGTACATTTTCAGCGGCATGTTTAATAACTTAATTTTGAAGCTAATTTGCATGAGTTTTGGGACAAGATCACTAAGTACAATGCTAATGTTAGGAAGACATCACTAAAAAGGAAAAGATACACAAACGCCAAGTAAAAGAAGGTAAATAAAGACCCTAAACGTGAGATTTAAATCAGAACTGTAAAACAAAGTCTTGATTTAAATTTTTTCCTAACCCTATTATCCTAGAGTTAGTTCTGTCCAGATGTAACAGCAGCAGGCACTGGTCCCTGGCTTCTACTACCATCCTTCCACTAAAAGAAACCGACACTCACTTGAAGAAGCAGCTGATCTCAGTTGTGTGGTACCAGAAAATGAGAAAATGCTCAAAAAATAATGAAGCTATAAATAAAAGAACACGAGAGCCACTTGGAAGGGATTTCACTGGCTAGATCTAGAAAACTTTGAGCATCAAAAATAAACGTGAGGTGGCCAGATAGCTCAGCAGATTAAAGCGCCTGCTTAGGCAGATGCAGGGTTTGATCCCCCACCCCACCCCAGGGCGCGCTGACATGGTAATTGAGACTCGGTGTGGTGGTGTGCACTGGAGAGGCTGAGCAACAGGAAGGATCACAAGTCCTATCTGTGTAGTGAGACCCTGTAGGTCCTGTACTAAATACATTAAAATAAATAAATAAAATTAAAAATAAAAATTAACTAGGCACGGTGATTATTGCTTGTAATTCCAGCAGTTGCCGAGGGCAGCCTGGGCTACATAGTGAGTTCAAGACTAACGTGAGCTACATGGTGAGACCCTGTCTCAAAAAACAAAACAAAACGAAATTGGTATAACTAAGTAAAACAATCTATGGGTTCATAGTGACACAAGAAAAGGAGGTCGGTGGGAGAAGTCTTCCCTGCAGAAGAATGCTGGTTTGCAAGTGTAGGGGAACGGTAGAGCTCAACTGATTTAGATAAATTTCAATGAATTTTAAAACACCGCTGGGAGTTTTCTAGGGAACAAGATGAACACGAGGTACCAAAGTATCACCCCACCGATTACTTATCAAGTAGGTCATAGAAGTGAAATATAACTGTCTCACACAGAGATCTTTCTGGCCCTACTTTGACCAAGTGATTAAGTGTGGCAACATTCTAGTCGGACATCTGCCACTCTAATCTGCTATACCAAGTATACAGCACCTGTGAACATTTAATTTGAATCTCATCAAAATATTAGTCTAGCTACTCATAGCAGCAAATGCAGAAGATGGGGTAATGAGTTTAATGACAAATCAAGGAGATGCCAAGCAAACCCAGATTGTGAGACTCTATGCCAAAACCCCCAGGTGGGCGTAGCAGCTATACCTGTGAACTCAGTGCTCCAGCAAGTAGAGGCGGAGGTTGAGTTTGAACTCAGCCTGGGCAATTTAGCAAGACCTTGTTTCAAAAATCAAAAATTAGAAAAGGGTTGGAGACACAGCTCAAGGCAAAGTTCCTGCATTCCAGCTCCAGAGCCTAAAATAAAAATAAAACTACCTCTTCTAGTCTCTCCAAAAGTCCAGTGTCTTGGTAGGGCACATTGTTGTAGATTAAAAGAAACCGCTGTGATATAAGACTAAACATAGTCTATACACTTGGATTAGAACCTAGTCCATTTGAGAAAAGCTAGAAATATTTGAGGAAAACCGAAAATGGATGAAATATGACAATAGGGAAAAAAATCATTTCAAGTTTACTTAGTTGAAGCCGGGCGTGGTGGCGCACGCCTGTAATCCCAGCACTTGGGAGGCTGAGGCAGGAGGATTGTTATGAGTTCAAGACCAGCCTGAGCTACAAAGTGAGCTTAAGGCCAGCCTGAACTGCATAGTGAGACCCTGTCTCAAAAAGACAAAAAAAAAAAAAAAAG
>PVKA01012014.1:15119-59194 GCA_004027165.1 Ctenomys sociabilis | reverse complement strand
ATGCCCTTTCTTTGAGATGTAAGATTTTTTATTAGTCAACAGTTTTCTTTCTGACAGTAATCCTAACCAAAGCTTACAATTGATTCAGGAGATGGTGCCTCTCAATTTGGGGTATCTAATACAATTTTTACAAAACCCATGTGCAATAGTTGTATTTCTAGAACTTACTCTTACAGAGATAGCTGTATAAGGATTTTCACAAGAGCACTGAGTACAATGAAGATAAAACTAAACAACAACAAAACCCAAAATGGCCTATAATGGTTTAAGATGACTTAGAACTCTATGCAGTAGAGAATAGGCGGTTTGTAAAAATGATTTATGTGTTCCATCTGGGACAGCCCTCATGATGGATTTGGAGCAAAACAAGAGGCAAAAACTGTCAATAGTATGGTGCATCTCTCCACCTTTTCGTATAAGAGAGTATTTGTGCGTGAGTGGGTGTGTGTACGCGCACGTGTGTGTGTGTGCTTATACATGGGTATACAGATATCTGGAATGATAAAGAATTCCCATACTACTACCTGGGCTTTTTTGGGCGAGAGTGATAAAGAGAGCTAACAAAGACCGTTCTTTCACAGTTGTTACTGCATTGTTTCAGAGTTTTTCATATTACTAAATAATTAATAACCAAAAGGAAAGGGTAGAGGACTGAAAATAAAAATGGTTTCAATGTTGGGCTGGCCTTTCCCTACCTCTCTCCATGCAGCAAGACACACCGTGAGTGCAGTCATGGGTTCCAGTCCTCCCCTTACTGGGGCCCTTCACTCCCCAGCCCTTCTACTTTTGCAGGCCAAACCAGGCAACCCTCAGAGCAGCCAGGCTGGTGGCTGTCTTGCCTCTGGTGGCCTGTGGTGAGTCTATGGCTGAAGGGACCGTGCAGGGCCTGGGCTAGCTGAGTTTGGCTCTTTGGAGTCTGGAGGGGTGGGGGGAGGGGATCTCAGACATTGCAGTAGAGGTCTGTGCTCCAAGACTGTGTGGCCCTGCTACTGTCCTCAGGGCACGAGGCACCATCATAAGCCCCTCTGCAATCGGCGGAGGGTCTTCCATTCACGCCACATTTCTCAGTGTGACAGCCAGCTTTCATGGAGTGCCCAGGGCGTGCCAGCCTAAGCACTTCACATGCACTATCTCAATTAATTCTCATAGCACCCTATAAGGTAGTGCTAGTGTCGCCCCCATTTCATAGATCCAGAAACAGAGGCACAGAACGGCTGGGAACTTTGCTCCTTGTCATGCAAATAGAATGGGACAAAGCCAGGACTTGAACCAACAGGATTTGCCAAACTCTCGTGATTCTACCTATTCTTAACATATTGACATCAGAAAGCAGTTTGTGAAGACAAAAGTAAAGGCACTCTGAAGGATGCCTTTTTTCTCCTTCCTCAAGGAGAAAAAAAACCCTTATATTTTAAAGTCAGTAAGATACTGGTTTAAAACATAGGATTTTGATGGATACTACCTATAAAACTATATCCAGACACATCATTTTCCTAAATTGCAGCTTTATTTATTTTAAATTGTTAAATTATAATTGTATCTACTTATGGGGTACAGAATGATGTTATAATTTATGAAAACAATCTGGAATAATTAAAGTTAATTAGCATATCCATTTCTTCAAATATTTTTCTATGGTGAGAGTACTTGCAATTTACTCTCTTTGTGAGTTTTGAAACACACAACACAAACACACTGCTGACTGTATTCAGCACACTGTGGAATAGCATACAAAGAAGTTCTAGAACAAAACAATACAACAGGGCCTGAAAGATAGCTCAGTGGTCTAAACATCTACCTGGCAAGTGCATGGACCCGGGTTTGATCCCTGGTACCTCACGGTGTACCAGCTCCAGAATCCAGGGCTTGCTGTGTCAGCCACTGAAACCAGGCATGGTGGTACATGCTTGTAATCCCAGTTCTGGGGAGGCTGAGACAGGAGGATCACTATGAGTCCTGAGCTACATAGTGAGACCCTATACCAAATAGATAAATAAAAGATTAAAAACAAATTAAAAAGAAACTTAGGAAAAAGAAAAGAAAAAAACCCCAATGATTTAATCCTCCTGTGTAAACAGACTTTCACCATTTTGACCTTTGACCAGTATCCCCCATTCCTCCACCTTCAACTTTGTAAGCATCATTCTAGTCTTTATTTGAATTATAAGTTTTTGTTGCCCTTTGCTTTGGTAATATTGTTTGAGCATTCCCTGAAACATGGTCTTTCAAAGTTTACAAGCATCACGTACTACATATAAGAAAGACATCATAGCATAGTCATAAAAACGCAGGCATGACCCAGATGCCCTGAATTTGATTCTTGGTTTCTCACTTGTTAGGTATGCGACTGTAAACACATTTCTTAATGGCTCTGTGCCTCAGTATCCCTCTATTTAAGTTTCCTAATTTGTACAAGAGTAGTACTTCTCTCATGGGGTCACTAAGTACTTAGAACAGCATCTGGTGCAGGGGAAATGCTGTAAAAGTAGTTGATAAATAATTAAAATAATCTGAGATGAAGTGCAGCACAACCAAATTGTGTAGAATCTAATTCACTGGCCCACTTCTTTAAAGGGGAGGAAAGACTAAAGAAACCCACATTTCTTGAACTTCTCTTCTCAGGTACTAAATACAGCCTGTAGAATTTCCAGGTAAGTGAAAATCTCCTCCTAATTCAAGTAGATGATCACAATTTTCAAGAAATAGCCCCGGGTCCACAGAGAGCTGCACTGAGTAATGAACAAAGCCAAAGACCCCAAAGACAGCATGCATTCAGCCAGCTCTGGGGGCTTCAGGGGCTTGGGGCACAGGGGCTCTGGAATTTGATGTCCGCTCAGAGTTGTTAACGTGGCTATTAGCCTTCAGGCTTTCTGCTTTCACGCAACTCATGTCCTCCTTTTTTCTATTTCAACCTTCCACTCATCTCCTCCAAATTTCCTACTTTAGACCTTCCCCCATGCTTTTGTTGGGTTTCACAGTCTTAGGTTTTAGTGTCTTTAGGGCATTAAGCTATATATTTCACTGTAAGAAATAGGAGCAATCTTAGGATTTCTAGCTGCAACTCCTTTCAGCCTTTTCCCTATTGATATTTGGAGTTTCATTTTGCTGTAATTGTCCCCAGTGGTGCAAATAAGCACGCAGTCAGCCTTCGCCCGTAGACGCTGAACTGCCACTCTCTTTGCTTTCTAGAAAATGGAATGGATCCTGGGGGCAAAGATTAGCCCCTTTTTAACAGTGGGCTGAGTTGAGGGGGGATAACAACACCTACATTTTATCTTTATCTATTGGCTATTGCTATGGCTTCTGCTGCTATTCGTAAGAGGTTCCTTGAGTGAAAGAAAGAACAGTGTTTACGTGAACATGTATGGCCATTCACACAGAGTCTGCAGACCCTCTGGGAGCACTCCAGCTGAATAGGAACCATAAAATGTAAAACAGCATCATTAATAATAACTCTTTTATGATGGTAAACAGAAGCAAGTCAAGTCAAGTTGCTTGGCTTGCTGAGCCTCTCTCTGGCCTCCTCTGGGCAGGGAGCCCGAGGTGTCTTTTTGCTCCTTTTTCTTTATTGCTCATCTTGTATTCTGCACGGTGTTCCTCTGCAATTGCCATTAGCAAATCATTTAACCCATAGGAATAATCCTTGGAAGGTGATGTCAGTGCAAACATATCTGTGGCCATAAAGACCAACCATGCACAAACACGCAAAGGAAAGGACTTACAAATAGGAAGGGCTACATCAATAGCAAATACCACCACTAATTGATAAAAACAATATACATACTGAGCACTAGGCATGTAGGGAGCTGGGCTTTAAGGTATTAGGCAAAATGAACCAGGCCAGAAGAAATGAGAGCTAGCTTTCCAAGCCTCGTCTGTGCAGCAGAACCAGCCACACAGCAAACACACCAATTTCATTTTTGGTACTGTGTGTGACAAGTTCCAGTGAGAGCCCAACGTTCAGCTGGGGACTATTAACAAGTTTTATTCTCACATGGTTACATGATCTTATTCATTAGTTGCATTGTAATGGAAGGAAGAGAAAACAGGTCCCCACAGGACCCAAGCTTAGGTAGTGCTTTCCTCCTCATGTGGCTGTAGGTTTCTTAGCGATATGCCCTCTGAAAGTCAATGCGGCCAGGCAGGAACCTCTGGAATGCCGAAGAGGGAGGAAATGTGCTTAGCAGTTCAGCACATACAGGACCTGAATTCTATCTGCACCGCTTACTAGCTGGGTATTTGGAAAAAATGGCCTCAATTCCTTGCCTCTCAGCTTGTTATCTGTGAAATATTCGTTGCATGATTATAGGTGAGACTTACATGAAAAATATACTTAAAATCTAGAACAGGGCACGGCATATAAAAGCATTCACTGAATATTACCTACATTTTGTATTCTGCGTAGTTATTCTGAGAGACATTTTGAAGTAGCTGAAAGAGCACAGCCCATGTTACTGACTTAGATTTCTGAAATTGCATCTCTTTTCAGGATTCCAGTTAAATGGCCTGAGCCTTCACAAGAGGGGGGAAAAATCTGCTTTTGCTCTCAGGTGATTTGCAGAACTGGAGCTCAGGTGTGCCCCCTTGCAGGTGAGAACTTATTACAGTTCCCACTGGCAACTTCTGTGTGAGTTAAAGCCTCAGGAAGCTGCAGAACCCGAGAGGTCAAAGGTCGCTTGTTCCAGTTCTCATCCATCATTCCTTAGGCTCAGTGTGATGGCGGCTGAAGAAAGCAGCTCCTTTCTATTTCTCATGCTGATTCTGTTCCAGTAATTGGCACTTCTGTCACTGAACCTAGATCAAGGACATCGTGAAAGGATCAAGGACTTTGAATTTCCTAGAGGGATATTGAGGGTTTCACTCTGCTGAGGTCTGAATGATTGTGTCCTCTCTTCTCCAAATTTATATGTTGAATTTATAATCTCCCAGGGATGGTGTTGGGAGGTGAAGGATTTGGGGGCATAATGAGGTTATGTGGGTAGAATCTTCAAGGAAGGATTAGTATCTGTACCAACTCACTTTCAGAGGTTATCGCAAAACACCTGGGGCTAGGTAATACCGAAAAAAGAGGCTTTTTTTTTTTTTATTTTAGGGAAGGATCTACAGGGTATACAGGGTCTTACTATTAGATCGGACTCATAGTGAATCTCCTGTTTACAGCCTCCCAAGAGCTGGGATTTCAGGTGCAAGCCAGCACGCCTAGTCTCAATCGCTCTCTCAGCATGCCCCTGGGGGCGGGGCCAGCATGGCAGATCCAGGGATTGAACCCACCCAACCCCTGCGCCTGCTTGCAGGTGCTTTAATCCACTGAACTATTTGAAAGAGGTCTATTTGGCTAACAGTTTTGGAGGCTGAAGTTCAAATAGGTGACAGCTCTGGCAAATATCTCATGAAACACAGCATCATGGTGGGTAAGTGAATGGGTTGGGGGACAGATCACTTGGTAAGACAGGAAGCTACACAGCAGGGAGGGACTGTCCTACTCTCCTGAGGACTAACACACTATGTGAGAACTAAATAAGCCTCCTCCAAGGGCAGCTGCTCTGAGTGAACTAATTACTTCCCATGAGGCTCTGCGAGATTCCACCATCTTTCAATATCACCATGCTGAAGACAAAGGTCCCAATACATAAAGTCTGGGGACAAAGTCAAACCCTACCCAAATCATGGCAGTGTCCTCATGAGACTCAAAGGGAGCTTAGTGAGCTGTATTGCCGTGTTCTGCCATGTGAGGATGTAGCAAAAAAGCATTGTCTATGAACAGTGTCCCCAACAACCCCTACATCTGCTGGTCCCTTGGTCTTTGATTTTCCAGCCCTGAACCTTGAGAAATAAGTCTATAGGCTATGTAGTTTATAGCATTTTGTTACAGTAGCCCAAAAAGACTAAGACTCATTCATCTCCTGTAAAAAACCCCTCGTCTCATACAAATTTACTTACTTCTCCTTAGCTTGGAGTGTTAACAGTCTGTTTATCAGGAAAAAGTAAATGTTCTGCCTTCCACACACCCTGCTACCTTCATTACTTTAAAGCCTTCATTTTGATTGGTAATGGCTTTCAAGGATTATCAGTAATGAGGGATTGTTCTGAGAGCTGTCAACAAAGTGTCAAGTATAAAGACTGGATAGCACATCTTAGCTGAGGCCCTTCATTGATTGTGCATTTCAACAACTCTACTTTTTCAAGAGAAAAAAGTAAGGAGGCAAAATATTTTTCAGCAAGAGGGAACATCTTTATTACAAATATTTGTTAAATGCTAGTACAGAATTTTGAGCTCATTCAAAGATAGCTAGGAGATTTTTGAATATTTTTCAATATATGAACATTTACATAGTAAAAACTATTGAATGTAGTAATTGTCTATCTGCCTTAGACAGCTTACTCTTACAAAATCCCCAAGTGATTTGTGTCCCATTGTTTCCTTTAGTGATTGCTCTGTGTTGAATCAACTTGAAATGACTTAGAACAAAAATTATTTATTTATTTACTTGGTACAAGATCTGGCTACACAGCTTGGATGTGTAGTGATCCTCCTGTCTCAGCCACCTCATTGCTGGATTACAGGTGTGCACCACCATACCCAGTTTTGGTGGTCGCCATGCAGTACCTGGGATTGAGCTCAGGTCCTTGTGCATGCGAGGCAGGCACAGAACAAATATCTTCCATGACTCTAGGATGGGTGAGGTCAGCTGGGGGTTCTAGTTCCCTACGGTGTCAGCTGGAGCTGCTGCCATCTGGGGGTGCCCTCCGGGCAGCAGAGCCTAGCATCTTTCCTCTACAAGAACTGTTCATGGCTTCAGCAGAGGCTGGACGCTCAGCTGGTCTTTCCTACCAGAATGCCTCATTCTCTTCCACGTGCCCTTTCCACAGGGCTTGGGTTCCCCATACCACGGCACCTTCATTCCAAAAGGGAATGTCCCGGTGGACGTTCACATGGCCAAACCCAGAATGTAAGTGAGAACTAACTACATGAGGGTATAGATACTGGCAGTTTTATTCATTGAGGTCCACTAAAGTGACAGTTGACTATATCCAGAAACTCTTCTGAATTTAAAGCATAAGAACAGCCTTGAAATTTCAGAACTAGAAAGGACCTTAGAGACTTTAAATATCTTTGTTTTATAAACAAAGAGACATAAACTCAGAGAGAGGGGCTATTCATTGTAAGAACAGTGTTGAGCTGAGCTCTGTATGAGAGTCACCAGGCTTAGCGTAGGTCGGGCTCCTACTCTCAGAGCCCACTGCCTAGGGGCAGGGCTGAAGACGGGGTCTTCCCATGCATTAACCATGCACCCCACTCCAAGCCCATGACTAAGTAACGTAGTGACCACATAAAAATTAGTTCCAGAGTCTAACTTACAACCCAGTTGTTATACTGTAATGTGTGCCTTATAGCACACTGGGTTTTCTCACCAGCTGACATGTGCTCCTTCAATCCTTGCTGGTTTAGCATACTTGGAGAGAGTTTTATTATTTTATACAATTATAAGGATTTATAGTTACTCAAATCTTGGCTTTTGTGAAATATTTTTGTTCATGTCTGTTATTTGCACAAAGCCAAGTCCTTTGTCAGGATACGAGCTCTAATTACGACATTGCTCCTACAGGAGAGTATAATTCGCTTTCAGGGATTCGCTTTATGACAGGGTCTCCAGGAATGCACATTTCTGCAATAAAAGCCAGCAGAGACTGCGTGCTCTGGAACCTCTTGCCAATTGCCTGGCACGGTAGGGCCTGTGTTTATAAAGTAGCCCTAATCTTTCTGTTGACATGTGAAGTATGAGCCAGGGAGCAGCAATAGATTTCCCTGAGATTCTGTGGGTGTGCAGAAGGAGGCAATGAGAAGGTCTGCGGTTTGCTTGGCAGTAATCCTGCCAGTAGTCAACTCCCATCTGTAGCTTCTTGTCACTCACTTTATTTCTTCCTTCCTAGGAACAAAATGGCAGCTGTAGGAGTGAATGGCCAACATGAGGAGGGGAGTTCCCAGGTGCGCTGGTCCTAGAAGGCATTCTGATGGAGTGATGTTTGGGGTGGGGCACCCAAGGAGCATGGAGGAGAACTGGGCAGGTAGAAAGGGGTCTGGCATCTTCTAGGAAGAGGAGACAGGGTACACATAGAGCTAGAGGGAGAGAATGCGGGCACCGAGGATCAAAAACAAGCTTGGGACTATTGAGGTGAACAGCCTATGTGTGTTCAGGTCACAAAGGCTCATGTAGGCCCTTTAGAGAAGTCTGGGATTGTCCTCTAGGAAGTGGGGTGGTGACCTGGTCAGGTTTCTAGCTTAAGAACAGGCCCTTTGACTCATTGGAAGATGAAATGGTGGCAAGCAAAGCTGGAAACAGGAATGCTACAGAGAGATGTTGTACCTGGCCAGCAGAAGACTTCATGTTCATTTGACAGTAGCTGCCAGCTATGAGAGCGGCTTAGGCTGCAGAATCAATAGGACTAATGAGGTGTGCCAGACTTCTGAAGAAGCTTTAGGTCTTCAGTTATGGAACTCAGGAGAGAGTTCAGTTAGCACCTTACAGATGACAACATGAGATTTTCTGGGAAGATAGGAGGATAAGGCTCAGAGAAAACTTGAGGGATATCCTTTTTCGGCTGCAGCTCTACTTCCTCTGACAGTGAGTGCCCTCGCTGCTATACTCATGAATAACATACAGTGATTTGCATTTAACATATATTTGCAAGAATGGATTCTGTGTTAGTCAGCTTTCCATTACTGTTTCAAAATGCCTGAGATAAACCAATGTAAAGGAGGAAAGGTTGTGTGTTAGTTGATACATTGTGTCAACTTGACTGAATCAGCTTCCACAGTTCTCAGTGCGGTGTGGGGGTGGCTAGCCCTGCAGGTGGGCAGGGCCCAGAAATTGAGGAAGGCTTCCTGCCTCCCCTGCCCCGCTTCCATTGAGAAGACCCAGTCTTCAGAGGAACTTGACCTTCACAACCTGGCCACTTTAGAGGAGCTCTGATCTTTGCCATGGAGCGGTGGAGACAGAAGCTGCAGCTGCTGCTCGTCCTCTGCTCTTCATCGTTTTCTGAGACATGAACCGCTGTCGTTTGCCTGGGAGCCAGTGGAATATGGACGATCCCTCCAGTAACTGTGAGCTAACTAACCCTTTCCTTCCTTCATTTTGAGTGTCGAGCATTTGTCCCAGCAACCAGTAAAAAGTAACTAACACAGGTTGCTTTTGGGTTCTTGTTACAGAACTTTCCGTGCATAGGTGCTCAGTTCTGTCATTCCCTCCTTATTGTGAACTAAGTGTATAATGACTATGTTACAGTTAAGTCATCAGATCATGGAGGAAGTACATGCACAGGAAGCCTGTTTACCTCAGGATGGCCAGGAATGAACTGGGGCATGGGATGGGGGAATCAGAATCCCCATGACCTCTCAAGGCCTCACTCCCAAAGACCTCACTTCCTCCACCTCCTAAAGGCTCCACCACTGCCCAGTAGCATCAGACACTACTCACCAGACCTTCTGCCTATGTGACTTGGGGCACATTTGGGACCCAAGCAATAACAGGTGTTATACATGTAGGCGATTTCTAATGTCAGCTTCCTAACCAGGTGTTGCAGCACAGGGGGTGACTCGGTCAGTGCTCTTCATAGAAACTCTGATCTTCCTGACTTTTTTCATTCCCAGAGTACGATTCCAATTTCCTTTCTGATTCCCACTTTCTAAAACATAGCCCAGAGTTGGTTTATTAGTTAAAACTAACAGTGTCTGAAAAATAAGTGATAGCACAAGAAATTAAAATGCAGCATTTTCTTGCCCTTTAAAGTTGGGTGCTACCAGTTCTGCTGGAATCCAGAGGGCAAGTTTGTTCACAGGCTTCTGGTTGGGTCCCTCGCCTCAGCTAAGGGTCTTTGGTCTTTTCACAGGACCTGATGCCCACTCTTCTGAAGATAGAACTTTAGCTACAGGCTTTAGAACATGGCACACACCCTTTCAAAAATAAGGCTGACTGGAAATTTGTATGGACATTCCTCAAAAGACTGGGACTAGAGATACTTTTTGTTTGTTTGTTTGTTTGTTTGTTTGGGAGAACTAGGGATTGAATTCAGGCCCTTGTGCTTGCTATAGAAGCACTTATTCCAGTGAGCCATCTCCCTGGCCCCAGGACTACAGATTCTATTTGATCCAGTTATTCCTTTTCTTGGTTCTTCCTGAAAGAATTAAAAGCGTCATACCACAGGAATATATGCACATCCATGTTCATAGAAGCATAGTTTGTAATAGCTAAATCTTGGAAACAGCCCAAATGCCCACCAATTGGATAAAGAATGGATAAAGATGTGAGGTTTTTTTTTTTTTTTGTACGATGGAATAGTACTCTGCCATAAATAAAGATAAACTGGAGACATTTCTAGATAATTGGATACACTTTGAGACCATAGTCCTAAGTGAAATAAATTAGACACACATATATAAACACCACACTGTTTCTGTAGTGTGAGAAACAGAAAGTGTAAATAAGGACCAAAATGTACAACAGGTGCTATGAAACAGGAAGAAGATGTTCAAATGAGCAGGGGAAAGAGGGAAGGAGGAAAAATCAGAAGGGGAAATTTAAAAAAAAAAATGAGAAAAGAAGGAAAAAAGGGAAACAAAGCTTTTGGAAATGGGGAGGGAGAAGGGGTTGAGGCAGGGTAGGGGAAGGTGGATAAACAGCAGGCTGAAGGGGGCCCATAGTTGTCCTCATACCATGTCCCCACTGGCTCTTTTGTTTCCTCCACAATCTGGGGTCATACTCTGATCACAATAAAAACAGTCTTTGGCTGAGTGGAGCCTGAATTGCCCTGGGAAAGGTAGTATGCCAGGCAAAATCTGGGCAAGAAGTGAGCCTTGGAAGCCCTTGGAAGCTGCATGCAGGTGGGCTCACCCTTTGCAGTCCCCTGGTGCAGCCCCCGACCCTTCAGGTTGGCATGGATCACCAACTCCTTAGTGGGACCCTGACAGAAGTAGTGCCCTGGGCTTTAGGTTCATTTCTACTTCAGAATTCCATTCACTGGTTAAGGCACAGAGACTGCAGGTTATGGTGAAAGCCTCCCCAGCCTCCCCTAGTTCACACTGCCTTCTCCACTGCTCTCTCCAGGTGTCTCGATGCATCCTTGGAATTTCATGTGAAGCCCATGGGGTGACCTCAGTATTATTGTGCAAAAAGTTTGCTTTCTTACTGCCAAGAACTTTGCAATTATAGTAACAGTACAGGTAGATTTATCTTTGGAAGAATAACATGCTCATTAAAATGCTTTCTGTGCTAAAAAGAACAATGAAAAGAGAAGGCACTATGATCTCAAAGGATAACTCAAGGCTCAGACTGATGGAAAATCTATTGGCAACTTTGAAGCATGGCCCCTTTCCCCTTTCCAGCTTGTGCCTATGGAGAGAGCAGTGGAGCTGGCTTCTCTTCCATCTAGAGTTCCAGGGTACAATTCTGCTTTCCTAGCTTCAAGCTCAAGCTCAGCCCCTCAAGGGCTGGCCAAATAGCTTAACAGATTAAAGTGCCTGCAAGCAGGTGCTGGGGCTGGGGGTTCAACCCCCAGGCCTGCAGTGCCAGTTGCACCCCTGGGGGAAGCACTGAGATGGCAATTGAGACTGGATATGGTGGTGTGCATCTGTAATCCCAGCTCTTGGGAGGCTGTAAACAGGAGAATCACTACGAGTCCAATCTAGGAGTGAGACCCTGAGCACTCTGTAAACCCTTCCCTAAAATACAGGAAAAAAAAAAAAGATCAGCCCCTCTATACCTGCATGCAGGTATATTATAATATACCTGCATATATATATATATATATAATCTCCTGAGCTATCTAGCCCCCCCAAGATATTTCTGTCCCAAGAAATAGTGAGATATTAACACATTCATTCTTCACAACAAGCTTGTAAGGTTTATTATTATTATTAAGGATTGCTACTATTTTTATTATTTTCACTTCACAGAGGAGTAAACTGAGGTGTATAGATGGGAGGACACTTGTCCAGGTTACATGGCTAATTAATAAACGAGCCAAGATTCAACCTAGAAGATATGATGCCAAAGCCTGTGCTTTTAATCTTCAAGTTCTTCTGCATCCCATTTGGTATTTAGTGAGTGGGCCCTGTTTCTAATTGCTGGTTTTTATGACCCCCTTTGGGCATTAAGATACACCTCTTTCCCAGGTATGGAGGCATGTGCCTTGGAGCAAACAGAAACTTGGTGAATATTTATTACATGATAAATAAAAAAAATAAGCCATCATGAATTATCTGATTCTCTGGATATGATTTGGACTCAGCGAAAGACCTAGTGCTATCTTTCATGAACATAGTAATAATGGTTTCCTAAAGATTGTTTAAAACTGTATTTAGTGCAGGGTTTATAGGGTCTCACTACACAGATTGGACTCCTTCCCGAGCACTGGGATTACAGATGTGCACCACCATGTCCAGTCTCAGTCGCCCTCTCAGCATGCCCCAGGGGCGGGGCCTGCACATCATATGGTGAGGGGTTTGAACCCCGGTTGCTAAGCTTGGCTAAGCAAGTGTTTTAATCTCCTGAGCTATCTAGCCCCCCCCAAGATATTAATATGATTTGAGTCTCAAGAACCTCTGAGACGGGGCTGAAGCAGATATTACATCTATTTTACAGCTGAGGAAACCAAGACCTGTACCAAGAAGTTGGGCTGCCTCTATCACAGATGGTGGGCTGGGACCACCACCAGTAATATTCCACTTCCAGTCACATAATATTCCACTGCATATTTTCCTAAATCTAGCTCAGCCTCATACAGGCCCCTGGGCTGCCTCTGGGCTTGTCCGGTAGTAGAACCAGGATGTTTTATTGTGAAACGACATAAATGGTGGCACCAAAGGACCAGGGTGTGCCAGTGCAGAGTGGAGTGAGTGTAGTTTGTCCAAGGGCTTCTCAGTGTGAAGAGAGGACAATGCTGTCTGTTGACCAGGAACACAGGCTTAAGCATTGCCGTGCCTACTCCATGCTGTCTTTGTCCACTGATGAAAATTAAATGGTGGGATGGAGACCAGAAAATATAGGAAATTATTTTAGAGAAAGAAAGCAAAGGCACATTAGAGTCACTCATGGGGAGGTGACCCGGATGCAAATCAGAGAACTTTATTTTGGAAGGAAAGAGGAAATGTTTGCTTTCGCTGGTGTGAAAAATTAAAATCAAGCCAGCACTCGCGGTGGCAGGCCTTGTTTGGAGGCTCCTTTGTTTATAATGCAGGTTTTCCCCTTTTATAAAGCAGATGCTTATACAAGCATTACCAGTGTTGTCAATAATACTGTAACATTTGCCTTCCATCCCTCTGCTGCCCGGGGAACATGTTGGGTTTCGGGACATTTAGCTTTGCCATTTACTTCATAAATCGCAGCTGTGGAGTGCTACCACTAAGTCGGTTTACTGAGAATAAAAACGGAAGAGAAAAAATTCTCCCTAACAACCTTTCCAGTAATCACGGGCTTGAAATCCCTTGGGGTGTGTGTGTGTGTGTGTGTGTGTGTGTGTGTGTGTGTGTGTGTGTGTGTGTGTGTTTTCCAAACAACTTGGTTTCAGTACAATGATGCTTCAATAAGAATCTTCCTGCAAATTTAATTCGAAAGGGAAGGCTTTGTTGCTATTAAACACAATAGCAGTTTCTACATCTCCACATCATTATGTTGCCGCTCATTATGGTAATCCATTTGCTTCTGCTTTGTATGGATATCAAATAAAAATCACTCTCACTCCTGGCAAGTGATTGCCATTATGGAGACTGTCTGGGAGCCCGGCTAAGCGGTGCTTGGTGTCATAGCAAACACAATTAGCAAAATGGCATCCAGAGTGGTTTTATGGAGTTGCCCGGTGGTAAGTCTCTGCTTTTTCTATTTAGCAGGGCTGTAGGTTACTCGGCTTTGCCGGGTGCCTTCCCTCATTTCAGCGTTGTACCATTTTGTATTCAAGAGGAACAATGTGAGGACTGTGTGTGAATTTGCTTTTTTCTTTTGTGTTCCTGATGGGCTACTCCTCAGCACTTGCTGGGCTCAGACAGCCCAGGGTTATCTGGGTGTGCAGATGCCCACATTTCCCTAAAGAGAGGTCAAGGCCAGTGTCACCCAATGTGCACTCCAAAATCCTTGCGAAGTGTTTTTTTCCCCCTTTCTTCTTTTATTCGTCTCTCCTGTATTTTTTTTTTTAACAAGAAGTTATTGAGTTGTGTTCAAGGTTAAAACAATCTTAAAAGTCATTATTAGTTGCCTCTATATTTATAAGAAAATAAGTGTAGGGCTGACCGCGCTCGCTTCCTCCTTGTGCTGTAAGACATACATGCGGTCTTTGACAGAGTGGTGGAGAAAAAGACGTCCGGGTTTAGTTGGGCGCTTCTTTTATGCAGACGCAGTGTTATGCCCATCATGTACCATTCTTTCGTGTGCACATTCACTATTCTCAGAGGCTATTTTGGAGACTCTGAGCAGAAAGGAGCCTTCTGCCCTCTCCTGGCCGTGGCCTGGGCCTTGGTGAGTGCTTCTTAGCAGCGGCCCTGTTAGTTTCTGCTTCCTCCTCTTCTTCCTCCTTTGTCTTCTCTGCTTCCTTGCAGATAAGGGCTTCTGCCACCTTGCGCCCTGGGATGACTCTGTCTTAGCACCATGAAGTGAATCATCATCCTGCTTCAAGTTACCCGGAGAATCAGAACCCTTCCTCCAAGTGATGATTTCAGGCAAGTGCTTGAGCTACAAAGCCTGGTCAGGGAGACCTGAGCGGCGCTCAAGCTGGGGGAATTCTGGAAGCCATTGTCCAATTGTCCTTCCTCCAAGTGATGATTTCAGGCAGGTGCTTGAGCTACAAAGCCTGGTCAGGGAGACCTGAGTGGTGCTCTCAAGCTTGGAGAATTCTGAAGCCATTGTCCAATTGTCCTTTTATGAAAATAAATATATGTTAAAGAAACGTTTGCTTTCCTTGCTACAGGGTGAGAACGTAATGCCTGGAACTATGGAGGCAACCTGTAATCATGGTGATGAGAATAGTAGGCAACATGGCCTAGTGGAGAGATAGAAATAATCTAGAGTTTTGAAGTCATTGAGTCATTGAATGAGCCTACCTGAGTTTTCTCTACTTCTGGACTTTATTTACTTATTTATTTTATTTTTTGGTAGTACCAGGGATCAAACTCAGGACCTTCCACTTACTGGGCCAGCACTTATTCCACTGAACTATCTCCCCAGCCCCTACCTCTGGCCTTTAATAAGATCATTTATCATTTTCTTTTCTTTCGTTTTTTTTTCAGAACCAGGGAATGAACTCACACCCTTGCACTTGCCAGGGAAGTGCTTATTCTACTAAGCCATCTCCCTGGCCCCCTTAAAGCAATTGTCATTATTATTATTATTATTATTATTATTATTATTATTATTATTGGCAGATCCAGGGATTGATCTCAGGCGCTTGAGCTTGCCAGCCAAGTGCTTATTGCACTGAGCCATCTCCCTGGCCCCCATTTATCATTTTCTAAGGCATGCTCCACCAGGATTTCCTCCTGTTTGTAACCTCAAGCATCACAACTGGTGCCCTACTTTGCACCTTTATACATGATCTTCTAGCAAAGTTCTGTACTGGTGGCACATGCCTGTAATTCCAGCACTCAGGACACTGAGGCAAGAGAATCACTGTGAGTTTGAGGTCAGCGTGGGCTAAGTTGTGAATTCAAGGCAAATTCAAGGCCAGTCTTAACTACATAGTGAGACTCTTGTCTCAAACTCCTACCACCACTACTGAAAAGGAAAACTCTTAACTCCTAGATAGGATGATAGTTCCTTAGGGTGGGTGTTACTCATTTTGTATTCTAAGGTATCTCTCATGGAGGCACCAATTCACTATATAATTCACTTGTTCAGTGAACACTATGTCTGAGACGTGCTCATTGTCGGGGAATCCAAGCTTGCTGGATGGGCCTCTCCACATTTTATCACAGATCTGCCCAAAACAAGATGCACAAGTCAATTGTGAACATTCTCTTCCACTTAAACACAAAATGTCAGCTGCTGCTGTCCTTCTGTGCTAGTTTGTAAAGTGATGATCTTTCAGGTGAGCCATACATACCCAGGGATATTTGGATTTCGTGCTTTTTCCTTTAGAAACTATCAAAGAATTTTTTTTTTCTGTATTTTAGGGAAGGGTCTACAGGGTGTTCAGGGTCTTACTACTAGACTGGATTCATAGTCATCCAGCTGTTTACAGCCTCCCAAGAACTGGGATTACAGGCACATGCTACAATGCCCAGTCTCAATTGACATCTCAGTGCGCCCAGGAGGCAGGGCCAGTGTGGCAGGCCCAGGGATCGAAACCTAGGCCCCTGTTCCTCCTTGCAGGTGCTTTAATCCACTGAGCTATTTTGCCAGCCCGAAAATTTTGTAAATATGTTTCAGCTGTTTCCTCCAGTGCCTACAGGAATACCATTCTTCTCCTTTTGGGACTTAGGTTTACATTAATGGATGGGAGAAGAACAATAAGGAGATGAGCTATGGTCAAACTGACTTTGTAAAACTTTCCAGGTTAGGTCACAGGATGTGTGTTCCCTCAGCCTAGTTTCTAAAGTGTGATTACTTCAGTGAGAGTCATCTGTTGAGCTAGGGGTGCCTTTTCTTTATAATGAAAACAACGTTTAGAATAGTAGCTGTACGCAGGCTGACCCTTGAAAGTCCCTCCAAGCCCAGCACATGAATAGAAAGGAAGAATAGGTGTGGTGGGGCAGAGCGGGCTACAACCCAGACTCTGCATCTTCTCCCTCTGGTGGAGTCAGCAGATTGGAGCCCAAGGGAAGCCCTTTCCTCTGTGTTTCCAACTGTGGAATCTCCCTAACAATTAAAATAGGTTTTGGGGACTGGGGAGATGGCTCAGCAGAATAAGTGCTTGTCTAGCAAGCGCAAAGGCCTGAGTTCAATCCCCAGTTCCAACAACAAATAAAAATAAAAAATAAAATAGGTTTTGCTTAATGTGGTGGTACAGCCTGCATTCTAGTGCTCTTGAGGCGGAGGCAGGGAGATTGCAAGATTGAGGCCAGCCTGAACTACACAGTAAGACCCTGTCTCACCCAAAAGAAAAACAAATCTTATGTTTAAAGTTAAGATTTAGGGATGTAGCTCAGTAGAACAGCACCTGCCTGGGAAGCACAAGGTCATGAGCTCAATTCCCAGTACCTAAATAAGTAAGTTATCTTTTTTTTTGGTGGAAATGGGGATTGAACTCAGACCCTTTTGCTTGCCCGGAAAGTGTTTATTCTACTGAGCCATCCCCTGGTCCCTAAATAAGTTAATTAATCAAATGATTAACTTTTTTATTAAAAATAGTTTAATTTTTAATTTTAAGGAGAATAAAAAAACAAAAATGATACAGAATTTCGAGTTAAGATGGTATGATATTTAAAACGGTTCTTATATTGCATATTGTTCTCTTCAAAGTAGTTGCTCAGATTTCCAGATATAGATATGCAAAATTGACCAAACAATGTACATGTAACTATAACGGTACATACTTACCGGGCACAGTGTGATATCTTGATCTATGTGTTTCTCATGTAATAATAGAATCAGGGCATTTAACGTCTCCAGAACCTGAAATATTTATCGTTTTTTGTGGGCAGAACATGTGAAATGTAATCTTAAGTAAAGCCATTCTACTGTGCAAGAGAACACAGAATTTATTCTACCTTCATAACCGTTCTTTAGTACTCCCTCCGTTTTCTCCCTCACTGTATCTTACCCAGTTTCTAGTCATTATTGTTGCTCTCTCTGTTCTATAAGATTAACTATTTTAGATTCCACACATCAGTGAGAATGTCTTTGCAGGCCTGGATTATTTCATGTAATGTGATGTGCTCCAAGTTCATTCATACGGCCGTAAATGACAGGGTCCTGCTCCTTTTCACGGCTGGACAGTATTCCATAAGGTGTATGCATCATGCTTGTCTTTCATCAGGTTATGAACAGTTAGTTTGATTCCATGTTTTGGCTACTATGGACAGTGTTGTAATACATATGGGAGTTTTTGTTGTTACTCGAAGAATGTGGGTATTTTTTGCCACTTTATTACTGTATTTTATCTTTATCCACTTCTTAGGATTTACCTTGTCTTCCCACAGTAGCCTGGACTCCTACCTTATTTCTCAGAGAACAGGCTTTGAGGGAAGCACAAGCTTTGCAGAGGAAGGAGAGAAGGGTGGGCCCCACTGCCCTACCACTCCCACAAGCCAGGGAGTCTGCTTCCGTGCTTCCTGCTCCGCCTTCTCGCACAAACTCCTTCCTCTCCATGCTGGCTGTCCTTGTGTGCCTTCCTTGGGGATGCTCCATATGCTGTCCTCCAGTGGCTCTTGAGCCAGTAGTGCAGTGCGTTGTACCTGTTCCTCTGAAAGGTTAATGAAACTCATGTCCACCCTCTGAGTACTGTCTGCAACATCAGTCAGGGCAAACAGAGGAGCAAGAGTAGTCTTCTCCATCTCTGCTGATTCTCTCTCTGTCTCTATCTCTGTCTGTGTCTCTGTCTCTCTCTGTGTGTCTCTCTCTCTCCTGGTGCTTAAAGGAAAGAATCAGGAATCTGTTGCAGCTTGGGCCACTCAGCTGTCCAAGGCCTCCATGCTGTGTGTTCATGCTTTGCATAAGGAGCCTAGACTAAAGAAGTTAATGAAGGCTTCAATCTACCCCGCAATCTTTCTGTGCTGTGTATCTGTTGGAAGAGGTCTTATTCACCCAATAAATATGGCATTTTTGTTGGTTCAGCTACACATGAAAAAGCAAAGTTCTTTCATGGCTAGTGGAGGACTGGTGCACCAGGGACAGGGCTAGGAGTGTGTGTGTGTGTGTGTGTGTGAGTGTGTTCTTGCCCAGTCTCCACCAGAGCCTCTGCCAGTACTTCCCAAAGCCACATAAATCAGGCTATGGTGGCAGCCTAGAATACCCTTCCTTGAAAGTCCACACAAATTGCAAAGTGAGGAGGAAAGGTGGTAATGTAAGCTGCTGTTACAGCTCGTGTCTAGAGGTCCTCCAAAGCCTCATATGATCACAGGTAGGGCTTTTCCAAGGCCCTGGATCTAGGATATGTGAAGCTGTGATGAAGGATATGGTACTAGGACTAAGGGTATGTCATTATTACATTAGGCCACGCATTAATCTGGCTCAGGTCTGGGTGTGATGGTGGGAAAGCCCACCCTGGGTACGAGGGCAGGTAGCCTGGGAATGCTAAAGGAGAGAGGCGGGCTGCTACTGCTGCTTCTTCTGTACTGTGCCTTGTGCCTTAATCCTTCTGCCTGCCATGGACTGTTTCTTCACTGTGCTGCCCCCTGCCTGCCACCCTACCATGTAGCCAGCCACCTATGACCTGAAACCTCTACAAACTGTGAGTTACAATAACTTTTCATCCTTTAACTTTGGGTGTCAGATATTTTGTCTCAGTAATGAGAAAAGTAACCAAGACATCTATCTACCTTTTCATTGGATGCAGTAGAAGGACCCAGAGGCTGGGCCTCTGGATGCTCTTTCCTGACTAGCTTTCTCTTCTTTTCCATTTGGTGCATCTTTGAAATTTCCCAGGGAAGTATCCTCAGCTTTGGAGGTAATTTTGGCCCATCCACGCAGAACTTTCAGGGTGGCCCCATGCGGATACTACAGTTGGGGGCTTCTGGCTTTTCTTAGATGTAAGTGGTCTTTCTTCTTCATTGTTTTGTCATCATCCACTGCACAAGGTTGGCTCCTTGCCTCTGAATTGAAGGTATTCTACTTCTAGTTTAGTTTTCTCATAAGAGCTTCTTCACAAATTGCTCTAAGAATAACTTGCCCAACTTGCAAATCCAATAATGTTATTTATTTATTTATTTATTTATTTATTTTTGCTACAGGGTCTCCCTATGCAGTTCTGACTCATAGTGATCCTTTTAGGGCCAGCATAGTATACACAGTGTTCCAGGGTCAGCATAGCATGTGGTACCAGGAATCAAACTTGGGACCTTGTACTTGCCAGGCAGGCACTTAGGCCACTGAGCTGGCTCCCCAGTACAGCTAACAATGATTTATTGTATGTCCATATAGCTTATCTTCATATGAAGAAAATATTTATGAAAAAAGTATATATGAAATATCTCAGTGCTGGGATTTCTGGCATATGCCACCATGCCCAGTCTCTGTGGCCTACTGGGTTGGCCCAGGATGGGGCTGGCCCAGCTTTGGGTCTCTGGGTTCTAAGCACTTGCCAGGAATGTGCTTAGACTGCTGAGCTATCTCCCCAGCCCCTTGACTGTTTTCATATCAAAACCATAATCCCTGGCATTCTTGTACTTACAAACATTTGACATTTTCATGGCCTATTTAACAAGGGACACCATAATGTTTTTAAATGGCCTTCTCTTTCCTTTCCAATGATATGAGTTTTGACTATATTATATATTAATTCCAGTCTTCCCCTACCAATAAAAGGTCAATGTGGATTCTAGTTTATTGAGCCATGCTGGCATTGACCAGTATGTAAATGCAGGTAAAAA
Source organism: Ctenomys sociabilis (assembly GCA_004027165.1). Taxonomy (NCBI): domain Eukaryota; kingdom Metazoa; phylum Chordata; class Mammalia; order Rodentia; family Ctenomyidae; genus Ctenomys; species Ctenomys sociabilis. The sequence goes on along the minus strand of PVKA01012014.1, from coordinate 38,685 downwards.
TTTGGACTAGCACACAAGACAGCATATTTACCCTTGACAATTCCCCTGTCTTCAGGGGAATTGTTGCAATATGATTTTCAATGGAGAGGAAGCTAGCAAGGAGGGAAGCAGTGAGATTTCCTTAGGATCTGAAGTACAGAGGGACATGAGTTCTCTTGGCTGTTCATTTCCCTTCTCTCCTCCATCCTTTCCCCCTCTTCCTTTCCTCATCACTAGAAATTCACAGAGACCACTGAAAGCTGGACATAGAGCTTTCATGATGATCCTTAGATAGTCCATACTGGTCTCTGGGAAGGGCTGGAGCCAGAGACACTTCTAGCAGTGCCCAGAAGGGAAATGGTCTCCTGCTGCTTAGCACCCCCCTGAGGCCAGCCTGTCTTTTGAAGAGGTCAGATATGCTGAGTATAGGAGTTTAGGAACTGCTTACACTGTAAGATGGTAATTGATATTAATGATGGGGCCACTGCATTGTGTTCTTCTTTTCCCTACCTTTCTTCCTTCCAAATGAATCATTCAGTAAACTTTGTTAATTATACCTCCTAAAATCACTGTTTCTCCTCTTACTGCTCTTATTAAAAAATTAATCAGCTGACTTCATTTGGGTTTCCTGAGAAGGAAAGAACATGAAGGATTTAGGAGGAGGGATAGTTGCTGGAAACAGCAGCAAGGAGGGAGGGGAGTGAGAGAGGAAAAATGAAAGAACTAGCATGTGCATCTGTTACGTGTGAGACCCTGGGCCACTGAGTGGTGTGTAGGAAGCCCCCCTCCCCCACTGTCCATTACAGGACAGGTGGTTGGGCTATTCATACAGTACCTCCCATCTCCTCCTGGTTGAAGGTCTGCTCCAGAGATCTTAGCATCTTGCTTATATGGCCATGAGGCTGACAGGCCCCTGCAGCACCCACGAAGACCCTGAGACAGAGGGAAGGTAGTGAGGTCATGTGGGTGATGCCAGGGTGAGGTGAATCTGGGCTCTTGTAGGAATGGTCATCACAGCTGGAACTGAAATCAGGAATGGAGGTAGGAGACTGAGTTCAAAGGCATCTCCTCCATAATCAATGAAGAAAAGCAACGATTCCTAAGGTTTCTACTTGACCCCGGCCTACGTGACATTCTCTAACTATGAGGCAATGAAGATATTGTATGATTTACTAATGATTGGCTCTCAGATTCTCCTCTTGCTTTTCTCAAATATTCTTAATCAATTCCTTATTGGGGCTCTATAGTTAATTTCCATTTCCAATATGTAAATAAAAAAATAAATAATAGAAATTTTATGAAAGACTCTTCAGAATGTAGCTGTACATTTTACTTTCTATGAGTCTACTTTGAAGTAAAACAAAGTGAGAACTTCCCAAAAAGGAGGTAATTAGAAAAACATGTTTATGAGAAAGTGCAAACAGGGACACAAAGTTGTTCTGAGAAGATGAAGTAAAGTTCAGGGGCACATACAAAGGAGGAGACATGAATCTTGAAATTCTCCTGAGTCATAGTTCTTGATATCTGTCTAACAATAATGCAGAGGCCAAAGAAAGCTTACTCTGTGGTGGCAGGATAAGGGTCTGATATGGAGAGTTGTGGCTGGTTGATCTAACATGATAAAAAGGACTTTTGTTTCATAAAAAAGAAGGAGGCAAACAAAGCATTTTATTATTTATTTGTTGTATTTTAGGGAAGGGTCTTCAGGGTGTTCAGGGTCTCACTACTAGATTGGACTCATAGTGATCTGCCTGTTTACAGCCTCCCAAGACCTGGGATTACAGGGGTGCACCACCACTCCCAGTCTCAATTGCTGTCTCCGTGTGCCCTGGGGGCAGGGCTGGCACAGCAGGCCTGGGAATTTAGTCCTTGGCCCCTGTGTCTGCTTGCAAGTGCTTTAATATATTGAGCTATTTGGCTGGCCCTTAAGAGTTTTAAATAGTTTTTCCACTTTTATCTTATGACCATTTAGTTCTTGATACTCTGCAAGTGGTTCTATGCACCACTTTGAGGTATTTGGGTTATTATTATTATTATTCTGTATGTGTTTGGTGCAGGGTCTCACTACACAGCCCCAACTGCTAGTGATCCTTCTTTTTTTCAGGCTCCCCAATTCTGGGATTACAGGCATGTGCCACCACACCTAGATTCTGGTCAATGGTTCAGGGGGCCCAGAGGCAGGGCTGGTGTGGAATGTGGTGCCAGGGATCGAACCCTGGTCCTTGCACTTGACAAAGCAGGTGCCTAGTCCACTGAGCTATCTCACTGGCCCTTAGGTTCATTACTATCAGAGGCAGGGGTTTCCCTAGCTTGTGAGGAAGGACTGTCTTCCATATCATACCGAATACACCAAATACTCCTGACCAGAGACAGGGGAATGGAGTCAGTGTTCATGTTTTGGGTGTTGAAACATTTTTTTGTTAATTGTAAAAAGGTACAAGTTTTTACAAAGCAGTCTTGAAAAAAAGTTGACAAGGTTTTAAACCTTCCTGAGTAGAGGAGCACATCCAGCACACCCATTCATTTCTTTTCACATCCACTGCATCCCCAATCTCCACTTGTTTTTGCTCATTTCCACAAGGCTAGGGCATCTCTAGCTCCTGCTTGGATCACTCCTCCTCATATATATTTCTCACAAATTGTTTACAGAGGTCTTTCTAGGAAGAATATTGATTATGTCATAATACAGCAGTGAGAGTTTATTTTGCTGCTCACGATGAAGAAACATAATTTCTGCTTGTATCTGACAGGGTGTTTCAAGTCTACTTGAACCAGTAGACTCCTGGGATGTATTGTCCTCCTCAATTGAGTGAGCTCATCCCATTCTTTGAGAACCTGAGTAGAACCAAAAGCAGAGGAAGGAAGGCTTCAAGTTCTCTGGTGTACCGCTGGTACGTAACACTGATCCCCTGTTCTTGGTGCTGCTGGTCTAAACTGAATTTACACTAGTGGCTTTTAGGCTTTTAGACTTTTGTACTACACTAACATGTTCTCTAGATAATCCTGATTAATATAACATCCATAGAATCTTTCAAGATCTCATGGTTGTTTTTAAGATGAATTCCAAACTCTTGAGTAGGAAATAAAATTCTTAATTCCAGGATTGTAGGAAATATGTCTCTCTTCTCACCCTATGTCTTGAAACTTAGACTGTTAGATAGTAGGATTAGGAAATTTTTATTTCTTACACACATCCAAGGTGACTTTACTCTCAAAGGTTCCTTTCTTACAAAAAATGACTTGAGCATCCAGGTCACTTATAGTTAGAAGATATCACTGTAGCAAGAGAAAAGGGCCCTGGAGAGTTCACAAGAACTGAGTGAGCTGAGGAGACCACATGCATAGCCCAAGGACCAGAATTGGACATATTATTCTAACCTAACAGCAAATGAATCTGGAAAGTGCCATCTTCTTGTATGTTGTATTAGTAGTTGCTTTTTGTTGCTGTGACAAAGGTAGTTGGACAATTTTCACCTTTATCAGGTGAGATAAAAGTTGAAGGAGGAAAGTTATTTTGGCTCTTGGTTTTAGGGGCTGCCGTGGAAGGGCCAGTGCCACTGAATGGTCTTTACTATGCCTTAAGAGCAATCAAGAAGAGAACAAAGTCCACTTATAGACTAGATCTGCATCATGAGAGGCCTCAGGGAACAGGCTTAGAGAGGGAATGATAAGGGATGATCATTCTGGTATTTCATCATTTGGACAGCAGAGTGGTAGAAGAAATAAGTAAAAAATGGGACTGATTTGTAGGACGTGAATGTCCAAATAGTCCCAAAAATTCAGTTGGGAAATTCTGATATGGTTTGTGTCTGGTTATCCCCTAAAGCCTCATGTAGTCATTGTGGTGGCTTCTAGAGTTTGTGGATAACTCATGATACAATGAGGGGATTATGGGTTTGAGCACTATTCTCTCCCCAGGGAGGGTAATCTGCATATAATATAAGGAAGGGAGAGAGGCTGGCTAGTTGCTGAGGTCACTGCTCCTTTCTTTGCTTTTTTGCTGTTTTCCACGGCCATGAACTGCTGCCCTCTGCCATGTGCCACTCTGCCTTGGAGCCAGCAAAGTATGGACTGAAACCTGTACAAACTGAGTTAAATAAGCCTTTGCTTCCTTAATTTAGGGTGTTGGGTATTTTGTCCCCAAAGCAAGGGAAAAGTAACTAAGACAAAGCCTATGGAAAATTTTTCCTTCCTTTCATTGTGCACCTAGGAGGCCAAGTCAGTATGGTTAAAATATGAATTGAAATACGGCCTTAATTTATAACTTAGTTGGTGAAATGGGATGTTTCAGTTGCAGCTATAATGAGTATTTGCAATGCACTTCATAGCCTATATGGGTTTACATTAGCCCTGAATGTTCTCCTCTTATAATAGAAATTACTCTTAGAAAAAGAGATAGAACAGCACTTTGCAAGAGAAGTTAAATAATGTTATTCATCACTGTTGATGATAAATAACACCACCACAACAGCAACATCAAATTCACCATGACAATCACAAATAAGGCAAACTTATTTGTTCTTGATACTTTCTGGACACCCACTTCTCTTATTTTAATCTTTGTTTTGCTTTTAAAATCACCTGACTCATTTTAGTGTCAATGTTAGTTGTTGCATTCATCAACTGGGAAAGCCTGCAACCTTGGACAGAAGTGTCATTCCATATGTTTGATACATTCAGCTCTGCTTCGGTAATCTATTTGCAAAATTGTCCAATTTGAAAGTGACACATCTGATTCACTTGACTTGCTTTTTTCTAGCACAGTAAAATTTGAAGGAATTCAAGAGGTGCTGGGCACTAGCCACCATGGGGAAAGGACAACATGGGGATGTGCAAGTCCTCCAGAGAAAAGTGTTGTGTGCCATTCATAGTCAAATTGAATGGAAAGTCCTGTGAAGTTGAACTTCCCCATAGAAAAGGCAATGGCATCTGCAGGGGAATGGAATCTTTTAAAATGTTTTTGCATCACCTAGTTGATTCCTATTTTTCAGTGTTTCAACATAATTTATTCCAATGATTTGACTAGTAGCTGGCCATTGTAGGGAAAATGTAAAAGTACAACTAATCTGAAACCATGGAAAAATGAACAAAATAAGATATTTGTTCTGCTTCCTAGGAACTATTACTCACACTTTGATATAATTCCTTTAATCCATTTTGATGCATATATAAATTACTACTGCAGTTATTTTCTCACAAAAAGTAAATGATTTGTATACACAGTGGAAATCCTCATGTTAGGAACCTGACTGCATGCTGAACTTACATTGGAAATTAGTGACCTGATTTTGACTGGACATCCATTGACTATAATATAAGAAAGACCCATCCATAAAGATTTATTTTAATATGAGGAGGGAGTCAAGGCTTGTAAAAGTTGAATTTAAATCAAGGAGTACTTATTGAAAAATTGGGACATGCCCAGGGCTGCCTCAGAAAACAGAGCCTTGAAAGCAACAGAATAGACTCTGGGATCCTGCCTGCCATTGAGAGTCCATAGAAGACAAGGAACACAACACAACACACACACACACACACACACACACACACACACACACACAACCCAGAAAGAAAAGACCTAAGTCATTGTTCAAATAACTTCAGGAATTCAGAAGAGAGAACAGTCATGATAAGCTGGGCCATAAGAAGCATTCAACTGGAAAGGTGATTTTGGACTGGGATGATGTCAGAGCAGAAGAGGTTCAGAAGTAGCAGTGAGTGAGGTTACCAGCATCTCAGCCAGACCTCCATGCCCAGGACCATGATAGAAGCTGGGGCCAAAGAGAATGAAGGGAGACTAGGGATGGTGGGGATGGAAGGAAGTGCAGATGCAAAAGTGGATTCGGGGGCTGGGGAGATATAGCTCAGTTGAATAAGTGCTTGCCTGGCAAGAGCAGGGTCCTGAGTTCAATCCCTGGTACTGTATAAAGAAAATGGATTCATCTGGGGCAGTCAGGAGCCATCATGCCCTCGATGCATCCTTGCTGGCTACAAAGAAGCCAAGTTCTTCTGAACCCAAGTGACTGTGAGTTTAGCAAGACCTGTATAACATGGTCTTGTTTCTTAAAAGGAACAATTATTATTTTCTTGCAGTATGTCTCAGCATTTATTGAGACCCATAAGAAATGACACGCAATCTAGTTCTACAATTTAATTTTGATTTGACCTTTTTTTTGTGGTCCTGGGGATTGAACTCAGGACCTTGTGCTTACCAGGCAAGTGCTTACACTGCTGAGCTATATCCCCAGCCTACAATTTAATTTTGAATTTGCAGTATTTTCCTGTTTTCTTTTTTGCCTCCAAAGTTATTTTATTGGTGTACTTAGTTTAGTAAAAAATGTTGTCTGCAATTGAAAAATGGACATGTTATATATTTATGATGTACAACGTATTTTGAACCATGTACACAATGGAGTGTGGTTGTACAAACTAATTATTGTATGTATTATCTTGTATACTTATTTTTTTTGTGGGGAGAACCCTTAGAACCTACTCTTGAGACTTTTCAGTATTCAATTTTGATTTCAAGAATTTTATTTTATATTATTATTACTATTATTTTATGTATTTGGTTGTTGAAGGATCTCACTACACAGTTCGGACTCATGGTGATCCTCCTGCTTTCAGCCTCCACAGCACTGGAATTACAGGTGTATGCACCACTCGTGGTCTCTGTGGCTGGCTCAGCACCCCTGCAGGCAGGGCTGGCTTGGCATGTGGTGCCTGGGATCTAACTGCAGTCTCTGTGTTTGCCTGAGCTTGCCTAAGCAGGCAGTTTCATCTGCTGAGCTATCTTGCTAGCCCCAATTTCAAGAATTTTAAATCCAAGTAGACAATACACTGTTATTAACTATAGTCACACTGTTGTACAATAGCTGTCTTGAACTTACTTTTTTTTTGTCTGAAGTTTTGTGCCATTTGACCCATATCCCTCTACTTGCAAACTCCAACTTCAACCAAGGACCCCACTGCCTTCCGGGGTACCATGAGGACTGAATGAGACAAATATCTAACACAATTTTTTCTGTATAAGAAATGTACTTAACCAATTGAAGCAACTACTATTACAGACAGAATAATAACAGCTTACTACTAGATTACTTAAGAATTAGAACTGCTTGGAAAACATGAAGATTTGAATGTATCGCAAATCTCCCTGGAGCAGTATTTTAGATACCACTGGGTCTGTGTCAATGGAACAGCCCTGGGCTCTTACTATGTAACAAAGCACGAGGCCTCCAACATAAACACCCTGGATTCATGTATTAGATAGTGGTGGTGAAACTTTGTCGCACATGCTATTTGCTTTTCTTTCAAAACAAAAGATGTTAATGCATGAAGTTTTTCTAAACTAAAATCTTAGTATTCAGGCTTAATTGCAGTGTTGGTACTTTGCCATAAACATGTGGGTTTTGAGTTGCAGTTTAGTCATTGGATGCTAAAAGGCTCACTGTCACTGTATTAGTCAAGGAAGCTCAGTTGCCCTCAAAATATGTATTGATGTTCTTGTGCTGTTGTTTGAGACAGGATCTCATCGTGTCGTCCAGACTGGCCTGAACTCATTGTGAAGCCAAAGTTGGTCTCCAACTCATGGTGATGCTCCTGCTTCAGCCTCCTGAGTACTGTGATTATAGGTGTGGGTTACCAGGAACAGATCCTCAGAGTATCTTTTAATAAGAGAAGGTTTTATTTTTCAACTTTAGCCTTAGAATAAGAAGACATTGGGAGGTTATACTCTTACTAAATACAGTGTTTGCTTACCCTGCAGGCTAAATAAAGAAAAAGACATACCTGTCACAGGTGGGAGATGCTTTTTGGGCATTTAGAAACTCAACTAGTATTCTTGCCCAAATGAAAGGGCATCCCACTAACAGTAAGAATGCACACAGGGCTTTGGACAATTTGTGGCTTTGTACCTTTCTGAAGATTCTTCTTTTTGCCTGGACACAGCCTATGTCACTAAGAGTTTCCTACTCAGGTAGCTTCTCTGGTTCCCCAACCCTTGACTTCAGGGCCTCTTATTTGTGCCTTCACAACATTTTATTCTTTGGTTAATGTTACCTCTTTCACAATTATGGAGCTAAACAATGGGGATATGACCAAACAGTGTAAGCTGCTAATACATTTCTAATATAAACATTTAGTATAAAAATACTTTTGAGTTAAATGGAAGTGTTTCCTTGCCCCAAATCCCTAGGTGCCTTTTAGTCTTGAGAAAAATATAACTCCTACAGTTAAAAAATAAATCAGGTCTAAAAATTCTCAGTGGTTTCAGTCAGCCTGATCCCTGTACTTTCACAAGTCAGTTTCTGGGTCCAGCAGCACTATGGGTTCTAAGCAGTCTCTGTGTACTTTGAGTAAATCATTCACACCATGTAGCAAAACCTAAAATATATATTTAGAAATAGGTTCTATGGCCTTCCCTAGAAACTCTTAGGCCAGAACAAGGTCAATGACTAGAATTTCTCGTTCTCTACCACAGATTAAATAAGGCTCACCATGGAGAGTAATGAGAGTAGGAAAAGTATCCATGGGGATCTGGGTGAAACTGGTCTGTGAAGTCCACATAGGAGAGAACCGTGCCTTGCCCTCCGTTCTCATGGCCCATGCAGTACCTCACACACTAGGTGCTCCCAAGTTTTGCCCAGTCCTTTAAACCTGAGACTGGATTATCAGAGGTTCTGAGCTGGTTTCCCATTTGGCTCAGGCTTCAGGGTGTTACTGCCACTCCATGACCCCTCCAGGGAGGGAGGACGTCCGTCCATCCCACCTGGAAGAGAGCCCAAACTTTGCTTCCAATACTGCAGCATTGCTTCCCATTTGGTAGCTATTTTTGGGGTTTAACATCTTCTGGAATTACCTATAAATTGATATTTTTCCTAGAAAAAATGCTTATTTTTTTATTAAAGTCTCAAACTTGTTTTTGACTAGTAAAAGAATAAGAATTAAAATGGGTCAGAGGGATCCTTTTCAATTGTGTCACCAGGTGGGAAAATCACTGAATATTCTCCTGTGGGAATGCTTTGTTTTCCCTTGTGTATCATTGTCCCTTCTGGAACTGGTGACACTGTCTTTGCCAAAAAGAGGTCTAGTAGGTGTAAATCATCTTTCTTCTTCATTTCACAATAGAGATCAATGGCTTGCTCACCTGTCCTTCCCCTTCCACCTGCTTCTGTCCATGAGATACGATTCTGGTTTTAAACACAAAAGCTTTGTGCTTTGGCAGCCTGCCTGTATCTTCTAAGGCTTGGTTTCCTCGCATCTCAGTGCAGTGTTTTTCACCTTTTAGCATAATGTTCTTAGCTCAAAAGGTCTGCATGTATTCTGTAATTCATGTGGCACACATTTATGGAGGGCCTGTGGCATACTAGCAACTGTCTTCCTGGTGAATAGGATAAATAAGGTTTTTATTCCCAGGAAACAAATATTCCAGGGGAAGAATCAGACAATGAACAAATAGAAAAAGGAGAGTATCAGAAGGTGTGAGTGGAAGTAGAGGCTTCAAACAAAAATGGTGCAGTTGTGTCCCTAGTTTAGCCTAGGTTGTCGTAGGATACCTCTCTGAGGAGGTGACATCTAGGGTCTGAAAATTAGGGAAGAGGAAATAGCCAGAGTGAAGTCCCTGAGGCTGGGGTGGGCTTGATGTGCTCAGGGAATGCCATGTGGCTCATTGGATTCCATTGGATTCTGTGGCTTTGGAAGTTGCTGTAAAGAGCTTCAAGTGGATTCTTTGGTGCAGTGGGAAGGATTCCAGTTGAGGACTAATTCCATCTAGAATATAGTGGGAAAGATAGCTCCACCTGGTTCATTCTCATGTGGAGAATGACTTGGAAAGAGCTGAGATTGAGACAAGATAAACTACTTAAGAGACTTCTTTTTTTTTTTTTTTCTGCTTTTTTGAGACAGGGTCTCACTATGCAGTTCAGGCTGGCCTTAAGCTCACTTTGTAGCTCAGGCTGGTCTCGAACTCACAACAATCCTCCTGCCTCCGCCTCCCGAGTGCTGGGATTACAGGCATGCGCCACCATGCCCGGCTAAGAGACTTCTTTAGTGGTTCAAACTTAAGCCAAGATGGGATGGGGGGATTGAGGGTAGGCACATGTGCAGACCACTGTATGCACTAAAACTCTAACTGTTGCATTTGACTTAATAAAAATGCAACTAGACCAATTAATTAGTGTAGTAGTGGTCCTAAGAGAATTACTAAATTTAGAGCAAATGAGGTAGGCTATCCCTAATGCTATTTTTTATGGGGAACTCACTGTTACTTTTTAGAAATTGTCTTGGATGCTCTGTTTTCAATACTTTTTTGCATTTTAAGAAGGAGTCTATGATTTATTCCTCCTAGGGCACGTTTAGTCATTTTGTAGTGAAAGAATTCTGATTATCTTCAAATGATAGATGTGAAACAGTGAACTCTAAGTTGTATGAAAGATATAATATATTGTCCTGTTCTGGAATTTATTATGAGAAAGGAATTGGAAAAAAATTAGGGAGTTAATATCCAGGAAGAGAGGAAAACTAAAAAGTGACATAGACAAATTAATATATTTATGGATATATGTCATACAGTTTGATGCCAGGAAAACCAAATGAAGAAGCAATGCTCTGAAAGCAACTCACAATTACGAAGGCCACTAAGGTGTGAGTTAGAGAACTGTGAAGGCTAGTGATAGTCACACATACATGGCCTCACACATAGTCTGAGAGAGAGATTTAAAGAGCAAGTGTTACTATTTTCCTTCCTCCCTCTTTTGAGAAGAATTTGTTTCTACACAACCAATGCACATATCTTTTGTAGTCTAATCTTATCAAGCAAGCTCAGATTTATAAAAATAAATTATTCTTGGACAGAGAAGTCTTAAAATGAAAGATAGGCATCAATGCAATCCTTTAAGGTCATGCTAATCTCTTCAAATGTTAGAATTCACTGAGGTTCTAGTGGCTTTTCAGCTAAGTGACCCCATCACTTTGCAGTAATCCCTGGAATGAGTAAAAATATAATAATGTATTCTAAGAAAACATTAGGTTATAAATGATAATTCTCTACTAGGCCAAAGAGAGTTTGTTTTCAAAACATGGACACCAGTATTCTTTAAGCTGTGTGGCCTTAGGTACCCGGGAGCAGTGATTTAGCTTTGCAGAGTGTCCACGGTAAGGCAATAATTTTGGCAGTGACTTTTGGCTGCCTTCAAAAGTCACCTCTTTTTTTCTTTTCTTCTTTTTTGAAAATTCAGATGATAGAAAGTGGATATGAAAGTAAGTAGTAGAACAGGTTACTGCATCATTATGGTATACATTTTATATTGATAAAACAAAACTGTCTAATACATAAGCAAAAATGATAATCACCAAAGAATGCTCTGTGGATTACTAGCTGTTCCAGGTAGAGTGAGAAAGAAACTTCAGACTGGTGACTACGGTGTGTCCCTCTCCATTCTGCTTAAGTAGACTCATTCTGCCATGTCTCATGGCCAGCCAGCATTTCACTGAAATAATATCAGAAAAAGCTACAGTACCTACAACTCCATGCTGGTCCCCAGGCTATAACTGATACTTGCCACTTTTTCTCCTCCACATCATCTAGGTTTTTTTCTAACCTTGGCCAGCACTTTTGCTGCTCCATGGAATAACCCAACATTTGTCTTTTCGGGGCTAACTCCCTGGTTACACTGTGCATTTTAGGCACGATCACCGCAATTTCCCATTCTCTATTATCAGGGATGGATAATACTTGTCAGTAAATCTCCTGGGTTTCAGGTGTGCTGCTTCTTGTTGCCAGCAGGTAGCAGTAACCTAACTCTTAATGACTGCCACAACGGGCTTCTCCTCTCTGTGCAGTAAGCTCTTCCCTTAGATTTACTGCAGACCCTCCGGCATGAAGAGCCCAGAGTGACCAGGTGGCTCTGGGCTTGGCAGGCCCCTTCCCACATTCCACCTGTCCCCCAGCAGAATCTAAGTTGCATGAATGGGAAGCACAAATGCTAAGAGAGTTACTGGGGGTGCAGGGAGAAGGGCCATTGTACTCTCATCTCTGCATTTCTGGATCTGTAGACTCTGGTTGTGAGGAGGAGCACAGGCAGCAACCAAGGGTCCGGTGTGTCTGAGGGAGCCCCCAGCCAGGAGGAGCTGCTCTCTGAACTGAGGTCTTCGGGCCTCTTTAATGCTGTTCCACCATTCTATCAGAGCAGCCGCTTCCTGGTGCTCTGTGGTAGGACACACAGACCTTGGGCTCAGGCACCACCCTCCCCACTGATGCTGCAGGCTGTGTGCTTCCCGTCAAGGCTGTGTGCTGGAAGGATATCAGGTATTCTGTAAGCCCTCAGATAGTGGGCAGGGAAGCCAAGCACATGTAGAATAGGCTTTATTTATGCGAAGGATGAGTCTCTGTTTCCTCTGGAGTGGAGTGTCTCAAGACATTGAGAGTAACACTAGTCTCTCTCACTCTACCTAAGATATGGGTTACTTGAATATGCTATGTTGGTTTAGAGGGCAACTTTGGAGGTTTCTTTTTTGTCTTTTTGTATCCTAGTTATTCTTATTTCACACACTGTGCAGCTAATGTGAGAGTCTGTCGCCCGCTAATTACGTACTCAGGAGCTAGGGAAGTAGCCTTGAAGTATACCCATCCATAGGACCAGCTGGAAAGCTGCCTTAGGTCAGGACTCTATACTACCTATGTTAGTCAACTCTGTGTTTTGAAATACTTGAGATGGTTAAGTTATAAAGAGAAAAGGGTTACTTCAGCTCAGGGTTTTGGATGTTTCAGTGTAACATCAGGTGGTCCTATTGCTCTGAACCCCAGTCAGGTGTGGCACGCTATGGCTGGCATGCTTTCTGGAACAAACCCAGCTATCTTACAACTAGGAAGAGCAAAGGAAGTACCAGGGAGGTGAAGAGACAAGGGTTAGGGCTGGGGAGATGGCTCAGTAGAATAAGTGTTTGCTTGTCAAACCATATGCCAGATCTCCAAGTGTCCTCACATGAATGTCTTCTGGCATTAGTCAGGACATCTCATTCACCCTGCATGCACCATAGCTCAAACGCAAGGTTTCAGTATCTCACTTTTCCTGGCACACAATTATCTGATAAACGCAGCAGGTAGGTCTCTTTACGGGGCACACCTGAGAGATCTTCATTGTATGTGCTTGTCACAGTTTAGGGTCTTTCTCCAAGAGGATCTTGCCTAATCATCAACTAAAGGGCTCTGGATCTTAGAATGCTATCTGGGCAAAGAATTGTGATTCTACAAGATAACACAAAGGAAGTGTTCTGGTCTGCTTTTCTTCTTATCTTTTCCTGCTTATACAAGGCAAGCATCACCTTACCCAGTGTCACCCCTCTATTTTGCCTCACAGCACCAGGAACACATGGCTTATTAGTTATTGCCTTAGGTTTCCTTGGATCAGGGTGCCCTGGTTTCTACTGTGGCTGTGCTCCCCATTATAGTAATTGTATCTAATGTGTCTCTGTTGTTCCCACCGAATCTCTGATATTCCAAAACCCCATCAACCACAGAGTTTAGTTTCATGGAAGCATCCTTTCCTATCCCTACTGCCCACAGGACAATTGCCATAGAAGGTCTCAGAGCTACAAGTGTCCCCTTACTAGCAGGACTATAGTAGGACTTTAGTGAGACTTCAGCACTCATGCCTTTGTGGGTACTAAAAATTATATCTTGTATCAGCTTTTATCATTTAAAAATAATGAGGCTGGGGAGATATCTCAGCAGGATAAGTTCCTATCTGCCAAGCACAAGGTCCTGAGTTCAATCCTCAGTACTGCAAATAAATAAATAAATAAGAAAATCTTTGCATGGGCTCCTAAAGCACTGTACACGTCATGCCTAATGAAGTCAGTTCTACTCACTAGCATTCTCCTTATTGGCCTAGTGATGGGCATACCTTTTGGGCCTTCCTGGAAAATAAAGTCCTTGTACCTAATACATCTATCCTAACTTCCTTCTGATACCTTCCTCAGTATTCTGAAAAGGGACTTTTAGCCTCTCCATTTACTTGGAGGCCACACCATAGCTAAGGTTCAGGAAGCCAATTCCAAGGCACACTCAGATGAGGCCCTACTCAGAGAGCTCCTGTGCCTAAAATCTCTTCCCATCGAGTTCTATGTTCAGCCCTTTCTCTCTTTCCTCATCCTCTTCCTAACAACCTTGAACTTCCCTCTCCCACACAGTTCCCTGGTTCCAGGGGTGGTTCTAAACTCCTCTTGCTGAGTAAGCTCTTTTTTTTTTCCAGAGAAGAGACTGATTTTTCTGTTGGGGTTAAGGAATCGGTTATTGGTCCAGAATCAGTGAGAGAAGGCAAGGGTTGATCTTAAGGAGAACAAGCACAATTTTGAAAAGCATGTACCTCTGGTCTGAGAAAAGTGGTCCTGATGAGTTATTTTCAATTTCCAATCCTTTAGACTTTAAGTTTATTTGAAATTGCAACCATAATCATTATTTCCATGCTTAATTGAGAAAACACCATTTCTTTTTGTTATCTGAAAATGTATTCTGAACAGATCTATAACTTACTCTTTATAGAGAGGCAGGTCTGAATATTTCCTTACTGCTACCATAAGTTACAAGATGCCAGGGACAGAGATAAGTCAAGTTACAGCATAGATCAGCCCCAGTCAATGAATATCTTTGCCCCACAAAGGCAGGTTTGGAGGTGAAAACAAAAGTGGGGGTAGGGCTTCATATTTGGCTGTTTTCACTCTATGGGCATGTTGGACATTGTGACTTGGTTGCTTTTTGTTTAGTTGATCAACTTTGTTGTTTTGCAACTATGAAATACCTGTGATATGTTATGCTTTTATATGTTATGGGAAAATGCTTCTATTACACAGTGGGTTTCTGTCCCAAGCACGCAGGCCCCCTTGGTGGGCCAAGTACGCGTATGTGATTTCGTATTTTGAAGATGGCTGTGCATTAACATAAAGTCATCTTAGGACACTGAAGATCTGATGAGCTTACCACAAATAATACGCTTAGCTGTTGCCTTGTGGAACTAATTAAACACATGGACAGACACACAAGTCAAACTAGGATGCTCCTCGAATTCATCCAAGAAATCTCATGAGAGTAAGATCTGTCTCTGTTGATATCTTAATTGCTATAAATCATGCTGATGCTTCTAGATGTAGGTAACTAAGAATCTACAAATAATACGCACTTCAAGACTTTTGGGCAGGGAGGGTCTGGCTATGTATTTCCTGAACTCACGTGAGTGGAGAAACTGAAACTGAGGTCAAGATATAAGAAGTAGTTCCTTCCTGCATTTATTTGTGGGGAACTAGATGGGTAGAAATCATTCTCTAGGTCAGGAAACTGTGGGTTTCAGTGTGATCGTGGTGAGGCTCCTGATAAGTGAGGTTGTGCTTACCAAGACGTTGCAATGAAACTTCTTACAGCTAACTTATTCAGACAAGTTATTTAACTTCTGTGGTCCTCAGTTTTTTCATCTACAAAGTGGGGCAATAATAGGGATCTTCCTTGTGGAGTAATCATAAATGAATGCACTGTAAAGCACTTAGAATTTCACCTGGCTCATAACAAGCATTCAATGAGGCTGCCAATACCATCATTAAAATTATCATCACCATTATCAATCTTTATCTTATGTAGAACCTCGTGGGCATGAATATAAAGTGAGCCTTACTGAACATGACTCCATAAATGGGTAGCTCAGCAAACTCAAGGAGCTTGGGTGGGGTAAAGGAAGAATGATATCCCCTAGATGACTTTTATAATTATTTGCTAATTTCCTGTATACATATTTTAAGATTATTTCTGCAAAAAAAGAGTGTTATGGGTTGAATTGTGTCCCTTGAAAGATATGTTGAAGCCCTAACCATTTATAACTTTGAATATAATCTTATTTAGAAATAGGTGTGTTGTAGACATAATAACTAGGAATGGCATCATACTGAATGTTTCTCTGTGCATGTGTGGTCCTAATCCAAGATAACTGATGTCTTTATAAATAGAGCAAAAAGAAAATTGGGGGAGGAGTATTTGAGACAGGATCTGTCTATGTAGCCCAGGCTGGTTTTGAACTCTTAGTGATCTGCCTGCCTCAGCCTCCCAAGAGCTGGAATCACAAGCATTCACCACTATACTAGGCTCATTAGAGTGTAATTTGAACACAGAGGAAGCACAGGGAGAAGACAATATAAAGATATACAAGAGAATCTGGCCATGTGAGAACAGCGATTGTATGGATGTATCTTGAAGGCCAAGGGTTGCTAGCACATCCAGACATTACAGAAACATGGAAGAAGTCTCCCAGATTTCAGAGAGAGCATGATGCCACCGATGTCTTGATTTCAGACTCCCAGATTACAGAATTGTGAGACAATAAATTTCTCTTGCTGTAAAACACAGACATTGGCACTGTAACACAGCAGCCCTAGGACAATGATGGAGACGGAGATGAGAACACTCCACGGAGGAGAAAAGCAGCCTCCCACTTAACCAGTCAGGTTACTGAAGCTAAATATGATGTCCAAGTGCTAAAAATTAGTCTCTTTATATTTTTCTATCTGTTTTGACAAAACCCTACTAAGCCAATGTTTTCTTCTCCCTCTAGTCTATCTCCAACATTTGCTTCTTTGTTTTTTTTTTTTGCTGTACCAGGAATTGAACTCAAGACCTTGCACTTGCCATGCAAGTGCCTATTCTACTGAGCTATCTCCCCAGCCCCCAATATCTGCTTCTAATAGGAAGAATTTTCTAATTGTTGTAGAAGTGGGAATGTATAGACGTATGCTCTTTCCTACCAGGCATTTGAGCAAATCTGCTTAGATTTTGTGTCACCTTTACTTCAGACATCCGCTCTCATCTTTTTGCTTTAGGGCACAGTGATGGAGCAAGAGGCAACTTGGTTTAGATTGCTCACTCATAACCACCCTTTCCCTGAGGTTCCTTGGAAAGGAGGGGCTGTGTCTAATTTTCTTTTTAACTCTTATTTCTCTACTATAATTCTTCTCTTTTCTCCCTCAGCCAACATTAATACAATTTGACTGCTTTCAAAGGAAAAGCAGCCTTCTGTGTTGCAGTATCACCCCCCCCATATGTTTATATCGCTTACATTTTCCTATTTCTAAAATCATCTTTTGGGAGCATTAGATTTGCCAGAACCCATCGAGTCCTCCCACAGTGCTGAGCTCAGACCCCGCAGAGTCAAGTCAATATTCATGTGTTTTCAAATATTTTTTCTCCCCTGATGACCTGGAAAAATCCTTCCAGAATTACCAGCAAGTCTTGTTCTCATTTTGTACAAATGACCATAGAGACAAATTTAAAATTTCAGATGCCAAACTTATAATAGAACTTTGTTCATCAAATTATCTCTGATTTGTTTGCTAATTTTCCTTTGACTCATGTTTACCACTTTTCAACTTCCACAGGATAATAAGATTTTGTTCGAGTTAGCAGGCCTGTTATCTAGGTTGTTCTTATGACTGTTTCCAAAAACAATCTCTTCAGGCATTACATTCTTCTCATTAGTAGCAGTAAGTGGCCACTTGCCAGCCTGGCTCCTCTATGTTGTTTTGTAATGTATGTGAAACACAAAGGTGGCTTTTTAAAAAATATGCCTTTTCTGAGGTCTCCAACAAGGGCAAGAACAAGGGCATGGTCTCTGTATCAAGAAGTCTTCTGCTTTGTACATTTTTAAGAGAAGCTGTTTGAGCAGCTTTCGTTCCTTCTGCTCCTTGATTAAATCTTGATTAAAATCAGTGCTGCAGTCGGAGAATGGGAAGCAGTCTTCTTTCTTTCTCTGTTGTAGGTAACATCACTTGATTACTTGAGACAGTTAAAGGTGCTTTGGTAGTAAAAGGACAGCAAGATTAATGGACAGTCATTTCCATAGTAACAGCAAAGCACCCTGGGAAACAGAGCCACTGGGGAGCTGGAGTTACACACGCCAGGATTTTGGCTCCCATGGCAACAGCAGAGTGTGGGGTGGGTATGAACACGCTAGGAAACTTAGCAAAGGTCCGTTTAGTGAAGACAATGTATAATCAGAGTTGTCAATCTATTTTAAAATTCCAAGTTAAAATAAATCAAATTTGGGACCACAAGCTGATGCAAAACATTTAAAATACACTGTACATCCACTGAAAATTTCTGAAGCATAAGCACAAATAGTTTAAGAACTATCCAATTGTGACAACTTGTTAGTTTAAAAAAATCCAATTACCCAGATTTTTGTCCCAGAGTAGTTGCAGAAAATTACACAATTAGAGCAATTTTTCTCAGCTGCTCCACTATAGAAAATGAAAGTAATTATACGAAAATAGTGTAAAATACTTTTCACAACTGCAAGTTAGAGTTCTGCTTTCTTTAGAAGAAATTGTTTTTCTTTCAGATAATCATCTCAACAAAAAGTTGAAGACAGCCAGCAATAAAAAGAGAAGCAGTAGCTAAAAGAAGAATTGAGAACAAAGCAAAAGGTGAGTGAAATACTAAATGACTCATGAGAAACCGAAAAGAATTCAGAAAGACCTAAGAAACCAGCAATCCAATTACAATGAGTAAAAAGAAGGCTGACACAAAATCGTATTCCTCCTGCTTTTATTAACACTGGAGTTAAAGTTTTTGAAGGTCTCCTTTGTCCTGCATCAAATTATAATGCATTCAGGGAGCTAAGCATTTATTTAAGAGCGAACATTCTTTTCTGTTCAGCCCTTTGAGGCAGGTCTACACAGCCAGTGAAACAGAAATTTGGAAATTATCTGTGAAACTAGGTGCAGGCTAATTAACAATCAAGTATTTTAGGGTAAATCTGCATGCATCCATTCTTTGTTTAAAATAGTTATTACTTAAAGAATATACTGAAGTTTTACCACACTATCCACTGTGAATTGGGAAAGCAGGTATCAGTGATTCAACCCAGTTCATCCTTGGTTATACTTTATGCCAATGGGACCTGAGTGCTGGAAGTGTCATTTAGGCACATGAGGGATCTAGCTACATACAGGGTCTCAGAGGAGGGCAAAGCCTACTTGCTAAGCGCCATTTCAACACCTGTATTCTACATCTTGAAAAGAACGCTTATTTGAGACATCTATGGGATTGCCTCCTTGGCGTCAGCACCCATAATCTTTGAGCTGTCTTCCTTGGCCATTTGTGCAACAAGCATTATTGTGCTATGAGTCTGATTCTCTGTCTGTAGTCACAAATACAAGTGGTGCTAGTCAAGACCATTTTTCAGGATGTGGGAATCTGGTCCTCAGCCAGCTGAATTAACTTCTTACTGGACTGAAGCAGCAAGTTGTAAAACTCGAGATTTCAGTGACTTTGTTTTTGTCATATAGGTAAGATTTTAAGAGACAAGAATAAGATGCACACTAGTTTCTGAAGCCTGGCAGAATCTGTGTTTGCCAGATTTAGTTGATTGTGTTTTTCCAGTGAGTTCTTCACTCATGGTTTTGGTTTTCTTTTCTTAAGCTAACTCAAGCTGGGTGTCAGCAAGAGTCCTAACTAATGTAATGACCTCTCCCCAAGTCTTCTTAAACATGATAAAAGAAAGGTGAGCAACCACTTAGACATTGTGGGGAACAAAGCAGAAACAGAAATAACTAAAATTCTGCTTTCTTTGCAGTTTGGGGCTTTGTGAGTGTGGTGAACTAAGGGTCAGCTGTGACACCCAGCTTGACTGAGTCAGTGCTATTGGGGTGTGAAGGCTCACATAAGGATTGTTGCCAACAGCATAAAAGGAGAACTGGAGGGTAAGACGGTGGGCTGTCACTTCTCCTGGAGTAGGGTGTCATGCTGGTTTTCCTGATATAAACTCAGCTTTGAGTCTTAATGTTTTCTGAGGACCACCATGGTTCACTTCAGATGGGGAGCTGTGGTCCTCACACTGAGCATCTCTTCCTAGCTCCATTTCAGATCCTGCAGCCCACTGGCACTGATTCTTCATCCCACTGGAGTGGACTTTCTGGCTTTTACCACTGACCCTTGGGCCCAGCACAGAACCTTGATACAGAATTACATGAGACATTGTTGTGGGCTGTAGGCCTTCAGGTGGACATATGGAGGACATTGCCATGGGTTCTTTTTTTTTTTTTTTTTTTTCTTTTGGCGGAACTGGGGATTGAACTCAGGTTCTTGAGCTTGGCAGGGAAGTGCTTATTACACCAAGCCATCTTCCTGGTGGACATTGCCATGGGATCAGGCCCTCAGATAGATTTTTTGGGTTCTGGTGTATGGACAGGTCTATTAAACTCTTCTGCAGTTGACTTTTGGGTGAATATTAGAATATAATACTATACCTTCCATGTCCTGTATTAAATCTATTCACCCTATAAATGCTGACTATAGCAATGAGGAAGGAAAGAGGTTTAAAAACCACTACAAGCAGGGGATCATCAGAAGAAACAAAACCAAGTGGAGCAAAATGCAGTGGAATCAGGACATGACAACTTTGCTCACTACTTAGAGAGGGTAGTGAGAATCTAAACTGAAATCTGAATTTTGGCTATTTGCTCTACACTGCCTATTGTAGGGTGTGCTAGGTAGATTGCAAGGAACACTGACACACCAGGCAAATGGTCCAACATTCAGATAGTAAGAATGCTGAAAAGAGAGAACAGAGAAAAAGTAGAGAGGGCCAGTGAGATTGCTTAGCAGACTAAGTGCCTGCTTAGACAAGCACAGCACCACATGCCCTGCTGCCCCTGCCCCTGGATGCGCTGAGCTGGCTACTGAGACCGGGAGTGGTGGTGCATGCCTGTACTCCCAGCTTTCTGGAGGCTGAAAACAGGAGGGTCACTACCAGTTCAAGCTGTGTAGTGAGACCTTGCACACACACACACACACACACACACACACACACACACACACACTAAAAAAGTTTAAAAAAAGTTGATGATGCTGACTCCGTTAACTTCCTTGGATTGAAGAACTTGAATTTCCAGATGGTGTAGGCTCACTGAGAGCCCAGCATACAGATGAAAGTAGATCTTCATCAAGACGTGTTGCTGGGAATTCACAGCCCTGGAACGAGGAGAGAATCTTAAATATCTTTACAGGGGAGGAAAAGGAATAGGCCATATACAAAATACAAGGATTGTGAAAAGGAAAGAAATTGCTCAATGGGAAGGAAAAACTGAGATGAGGAAAAGGACAAATGAAAGGTGTATATGAAGAACACTTTAGATAACTGTCTTGTCAAAATTCTGATGATAAGACTGGGTGTGGTGATGCAGGCCTATAACTCCAGTGCTTGGGGGGCTGAAAACAGGATCATTACTGGTCCAATTTGTGTAGTGAGCTCCTCTGCATCCTATACTAAATACATTTTAAAAATCTGCTGTTTTTCTCCTCTCCCTCTCCCACAGTGTACAGGGTCTCACTACACAGCCCAGACTTGTAGTGATCCTCTTATTTCCAGCCTCCCCAGTGCTGGTCTCCATGATTCAGCACTCCCGGGGGCAGGGTGGCGTGGCATGTGGCACTGGGAATCGAACCCGGGTTCTTGCGCTTGCCCTCTTCTGGTCTTTTGAAAGGAGCAGTTAGTGCTTAAACTTTTTTTTCTTTTACTTTGATTTTTTTCTTTTTTGAATTTCTTATAACTTGGTTGTTATTAGTGTTTTCTTTCTATATTTTAGGGAAGGGTGTACAGGGTGCTCAGGGTCTCACCACTAGATCAGACCCGCAGTGATTCTCCTGTTTACAGCTTCCCAAGAGCTGGGATTAGAGACAGGCACACCACCACACCCAGTCTCAATTGCCATCAGCGCACCCAGGGGGCCGGGCCGGCATGGCAGGCTGGAGATGGAATCCCAGCCCCTGTGCTGCTTGCAGGGGCTTTAATCCATTGACATATTTGGCCGCCCCCAGTTTTGCTTTTTTCTTTAAACAAATATTACATGTTTGTATTTGGTAATCTGAGCAACTAATTTGAAGATAGCATCATGTAATACAGCAACGACTATTGAATTCCTATTACTTTGTTTAGTGAAATCTGGTATAGTTTCTAATGCTCTTTTTTTCTGTCACTATTTTGTAGTCTTTAAAAAAGAAGTACAAGGAATCAGGATTTCTTCTGCTATTTCAACAACAACCTTGATAGGATAATGTCTTCAAAATCATTTTGTCTAGAATTCAGTTTCCAAGCCAACTGCCAATCAAATAGAAGTGTAGAATAAATATCTTTCAGATGTGTGAAGCATCAACAATGTCATTCTGTGCCTATTTTCTATGGAAAAGATTGAGGAAGGTGTGACAGTAAAAGAGAATGAAACTAAGAAAGAGGAAAATATGGGAAAAGAGGATATGAAGGTAAAGGGACGTGGAGGATTATGGAGGCTGTCTCCCTGGCAGTTGTGCTCAGGTGTAGAGAAACACTAGTCCACATGGCAGGCTCAAAAATCTGTCACCTTCGCTCTGTGTCCATCCCCACACTTCCCTCAAGGTAAAAAGACAGATATAGTAAGAAACAATGGAACTGTATTAATTATCTATTGTGGTGTAAGATGTTACTGTAAACATATGCTTTAAAACAACATGCACTGGTTATCTTACATTTTCCATGGCTGGGCCTCCAGGCATAACTGAGCTCATTTTCTGCTCTGAGTTTCCCAAGGCTATTAACAAGGTATTGGCCATGATTGGGTTCTAGAATTTGGGATAGTGCAGCTCATATGTTGGGAGCTCATATGGATGTTGGTAGACACTACTTCACTGTAGTTGTTGGGCTGAAGCCCTCTTTTCTTGCAGTATTACTCTTTGCTTATAGAAGTCACTGGCAGTACTTACGGCTTTCTTAAAACATGGCGGCTTACTTCTTCAAGACCTACAGGAGAATCTTTCTCTTAGACTGTTAAGATGGAGTCTTATACAGTATAATTTGGTTGAGGGAGTGACTTCCCACAGCTTTTTCCATATTCTATTCTCTATAAGAATATCAGAGATCCTACCTGTCCTCCACATAACCGTAGCAGCACAGGGACCTGGACTCAATCCCTGGGACCACATGCTGTATTAGTCTCACCCCCAGGTATGATGAGCTGGTGACTGAGTCTGGGTGTGGTGGTGCACACCTGTGATCCCAGGGCTCAGAGGCTTGAAAACAGGAGGATCACTACAATCTAAGCTATGTAGTGAGATCTTACACAAAATAATCATTATCAAAACAAAACAAACAAAAAAAAACTACACAGTAGTATGACACATTGATTGTCACTGAAGGGAGTGTTTACTAAAGCAACTATTAATTTAAATTTGAAGTACACATGAGATTGAGTGATAAGGTAGTAAAGAAACATTTTCTCACAAGAATAGTCATGCTGATATCTAGTGTTCTAATCAATGCATTAGCAAGTGTCCGGCGCCGCTCCCGTCCCGCGGAAGAAGACACTCAGACACTCAGCAACGGGTTCAGCAAGCCTTTATCGAGTGGGATGCAAGCCTCTACATGCGTCCGCTACCCGCGGCTCCTACCGTGCAAGCATTTATCGGGTGTGATGCAAGCCTCTACATGTGTCCGCTACCCGCGGCTCCTATCGTGCAAGCATGGCGGATTTCCTGATACAAGAAGCTATATAGACTTTACAGACCAATCACAATTATACA
>PVKA01012014.1:0-15019 GCA_004027165.1 Ctenomys sociabilis | reverse complement strand
TGCCATCTTGGCAGACACGATGGGCGGGGGAGCGAGGAGCGGTCGCCATCTTGGAATGGCTCCCGACAAGAAAGAGCTTGCAAATGGCTGCCATGTAGTAATAAAAATCTCTCATAATGTGAGACATTCCCTGTACATACATATTTACTTTCCCTAAACACTATGCCAGTAAGAATCACCATATTGCTGGGTAGAGCCATAATTCACTCCTTTATATTGCTCGATGGTGTTTCATTGCATGGATATATAGCATTTATTGATCTACTCTACTATGATAAATGCTTTGTTTCATTTCGGGTTATTCTGAATGCTGATGTTCTGGGTTTATCTGTGAGTGTGTTGTAGTTCACCTACGTAATTTCTTAATCTGATATCAAAGTGTATACAAAAATCTGTAGTAAACATAATATTTAGTGGTAAAATAGTGGAAGTATTTCCTCTGAGATCAGCAATGATGCAACAATGTATGATAATATCACTTCCTTTTAATAATTTGCTGATCTAATTAATACCAATGCCTACTGAAAGATGAAAAGGTATGAGGTGTAGGGAGGAAAATGTAAAATTATTATTTGTAGACTAAAAATTTGTATAAAATACAGGAAAATTAAGTAACAAATGAATTTAAGCAATAAATGAATTTAATAAGGTCAACTTATAAAAGTTCTTTATACATATGGTGAAAATGATTTTTAATTAAAAATTATTCTACTTATAAAGAAAGGCAAACATCAAATCCTTTAAAGTGAGTCAACTAAGATATATGGTATTGTTATAGAACAGAACCACAAACATACTGTGGTAGGTGACACATAAACTTAGAACTAGAACATGTTTGTGGGTTTAGCAATTCAATAATGCCTTAGTTACTTTCTCATTACTGTGATAAAATATCCAACCTCACAAATTAAAGGAGAAAAGGTTTATTTTGGCTCACAGTTTGTAGAGGATTCAATCCAGGATGGGCTGGCAACAAGGCAGGCTGGATGGCATGGCAGAGGAGAAAGAGCTTATGGCACTGCTGGCAGGATGTGAGCTGAGGGGAAAAGAAGGGACATGTGTCATTCCAGGGCACCCCATAGTGACCCAGGTTTCTCCTCCTAACATCGCTGGAATAATCCTGTACCACACCGGTGATCCAGACATTGTCCAAGAGCCTCACCTATGACCACATAAATCTTTATGATGACATCTAGATGTAAACCATAACCAATACTGTTCAGATGCCAGGTTTTGCTATAATGATTTATAGATTCTGTGGACACCCATCAAAATAGTAAAACGTTTCGCTTGAGGAACTCATGACAAACTTTATGCAAACCTTCAAATGGTTGAGAATAGCAAAGCCACTTAACAAAGAACAAAGGACACATGCTCCCAGATTTCAAGAAGTCTTAGGAAACAGAAGTAATTAACACATTGTGTTGATAGCACAAGAATGGATATGAACCCAAATGAGAATAGAATGAGAAATAGATGCACATACATGGCCAGTTGATGGCAACAAAGGCCTCAGTGCAAGTCTGTAGAAGCAAAAGATGCCTTTGCAACATGGGGCCTGAGAAACCATACGCTCATATGGAGAAAGTAAGAATTCACTCCTACTCCACACTATGTATGCATTAAAATTAATTTAAGATAGATTACAGATTTGAAAGTAAGAGCTGAACTTTTAGAAGAGAGCATAAAATATCCAAATAGTCTTAGGGAGGAGCCAAGAGTTTTTTTCCAGATAAAATGCAGTAACCAAAAAAGAAAAAGTTGATAAATCATACTTTATTAAAATTAAAAACTGTTAGGCTGGGGAGATAGCTCAGCAGACTAAAGGTATGCTTAGGCAAGTGCAGGGACCGGGGTGCACCACATGCTGTCCTGGCCACTGAGTCCAGCCAAGGGTGGAGGTGCATGCCTTTAATCCCATTACTGAAGAGACTGAAAACAGGAAGATCACTATGAGTCCAAGCTGGGTGTGAGACCCTGTACCAAAGACATATAAATAAATAAATAAATAATTGTTCATCAAAAAGCATTGTGAAAATAAAGAACATGAAAAAATTACCTCAAAGGTAGAAGATTTGCCTGTCATGTCTGAGCTATCTTGGATGCAGCTAGAGACTATACTGGTAAGTGAAACGAATCAGACCTGCACAGACTCAGGTTTGATGTTTACTGTGTAAACACCCTATTGTCTTGCTAGTATGAGAACTTGTAAGAGTAAATAAAATCTGAAAAGTGCAATAGATACTGTGAAAGGGAAATGATCTTTTCAATGGGAAGGAAAAACTGGGATGAGGAAAGGACAAAAGAAAAAAGCAAATATCTGTCTGTCTATCTATCAACCTATCTATCTATCTATCTATCTATCTATCTATCTATCTATCTATCATCTATCTATCAGATAGATCCAATAATTGGATAATTATATTGTTGATTTCTGCTGATATGCTGAAATGAACAGTTAATGCTTAAATTTCTGTTTTATTTTTTTCTTCTTTTAATTTCTTATAACTTAAGAAAAGCCAGTTTTCTCCTTTTTTTTCTCTCTCTGCCCAGCCGTCTTGGTGGCTATTCCTGGTTGAGGGTTGTTTGTACCTAGGGCAGGAAGATGGTGGCTGCAAAGAAGATGAAAAGATCTCTGGAGTACATCAACTCTAGGCTCCGACTTGTTACAAAGAGGGAAAAATATGTGCCAGGGTACAAGCAGATGCTAAAGATGAGCAGACAGGGCAAAGCGAAATCGGTCATCCTTGCCATCAACTGCCCAGGCTTGAGGAAATCTGAGGTAGAGTACTATGCTGTGTTTGCCAAAATGGTGCCCACCACTACAGCGGCAATAATATCGAACTGGATACTACTACAGAATACTACAGAGTATGCACACTGGCAATCAGTGATCCAGGTGATTATGGTATCATTAGAAGCATGCCAGAACAGACCAGAGAAAAATAAACCAAGCAGAACTTTTTCATTAAAAAATAAAATAAATAAAAACTAATTTTATAACTGGTTATCTAAACAACTAATTTGAAGATAAGATTATGCAATAGAACAATTGTTGAATTTCTATTACTTTGATGAAATTTTGTATCATTTGTAATCTTCTTTTTTTAACCTTTTTTGTTTTTGGTGGTACCAGGGGTCGAACTTAGGACCTGCACTTGCCAGGCAAGCACTTATTCCACTGAGGTATCTCCTTGGTTCCCATTTTGTATTCTTAAAGAAAAAAGAAAAAAAAAAGGGCCATGTTGATCCCCAGGAAGACACACACTTGCACATGCACATATATAAACATGTTCTGCTTATATGTATATATGTGTGTTATCTGTTTCTCTCTCTCTGAAGCCTAGCATATATATATATACCAGAATATAAAAAACTTCCTATAATAAAGGAGGAAAAGCAGTAGAATATGGGAAAAGAATTGAACGGGCAAAGCACTTAAAATTTTTTTTTAAAGACAATAAAAATAGTTACCCCCTCTCAAGCTCAGTGGACTAAAGTGCCTGCTTAGGCAGAGCACAGCAGCCAGTATTCAATCCCTGGCTGTGGTGCCAGCCCCACCCCTGAGGCACACTGAGACAGGGATTGAGACTGAGCATGGTGGCATGTGCCTGTAATCCCAGCTCTTGGGAGACTGAAAACAGGAGAGTCTGATCTATGTCGTGAGGCCCTGTAGAACCTGTGCTAAATATCTTAAAAAAAAAAACCCAAAACATTAGAAATGATACAGAATTTCACAAAACAAAATGATGGGAATTCAGCAATGGTAGTTATTTTGCGTATTGTTGTCCTCAGAGTAGTTGTTCAGATTATCAGATATAAGCATACGAAATTGATCAAAAAATATAAAAATTAAAAAGGAGAGAAAAAATTTAAGTGTTATAAGGAAGAGAAGAAAGAGACATGTTCGTACACAGGATAGCTTGGACAATTGTACTGTTGATTTCTGCTATTCTGTATGCTAGGCTCGTGTGTGTGTGTGTGTGTGTGTGTGTGTGTGTTTGTGTGTGTGTGTAGTACTGGGGAGTGAGCTCAGGACCTTGCCGGGCAGGCACTTATGCTGGTGAGCTATCTTCCTGGCCCAGGATAGGTTCTGTTAAAGGAGATCCCTGAAAAGCTAATGAGCATGTACAGTAAATGCTTTACATAATTACAAACTAAAAAGGTATTTAACATAGTTATAAATTACCAATATGAGACTACCACACATTCACTTTAGCTACTAAAACAAAGTATACAAGCAAGCAAAGTAAACCCAAACAAACCAACAACTCAGTGGCAGTTGTAATTATTGGCAAGGCTGTTGAGCAATTAGAACTTTTACACATTGATGGTGGGAGTATAAAGTGATATGAATAACAGTACTTGGAAACCTGTAATAGAGACAAAGATATGGGTATCTGGAAGACCAGAAATTTCACACATGAAATAAGTGCAGCAAAAATAGGTACATATATTCAGAAAGGTATTTCAAATTAAATTAACTAATTGAGAATTTGTTTTTTCTCATTAAACAGCGAATCTATGGCTCTAACAAAAATATTTACCTATTGGAATGTTGTTTTTTTTTTTTCAGAACCAGGGATTGAACTCAGGCCCTTGTGCTTGCCAGGGAAGCACTTATTCTATTGAGCCCTCTCTCTGGCCCCTACCTATTGTAATGTTCCCACTAGAAATAGACTTACTTTTCAGCTACAAAATCCATGTTTCACTGTAGTCATCTTTTAGCATAGAGACAGTGTAAAAACTGTGACTGTGACTTGGGTTGGTTTGTGCTTAATGTCTATTTTACTATAGATCTGATATCTGAAACCTAACTCAAATCAGCATTAAAAACAAGTATAAAGACGGTGATCAGAGGAAATGAATAGGGTATAGATTAAAGGTTTACTTTCTTTCTTTCTTTCTTTCTTTCTTTTTTTTTTTTTTTACAAGAGAGTACAGGGCTGGTGAGATAGCTCAACAGACTAAGTGCCTACTTTGGCAAGCACAGTGACCAGGGTTTGGTCCTCAGCTCCATATATCATGCCAGCCTTGCCCCTCGGGCAAGCTGAGTCAATGAACAAGTCTAGGCATGGTAGCACATGCATGTAATCCCAGCGCTGGGCAGGCTCAAAACAAGAGGATCACTATGAGTCCAAGCTGCATAGTGAGACTCTGGGCCAAATACATAAAAATGAAAAAATAAAAATAAAGAGAGTACAAATTGGAATTAAAACAGACAAAACTGCAAGTGATACAGATTTTCACTTAACAAAGTAATATGAATTTCACAGTATCTGTTGCAATGCACAGTGTTGTCTTCCAACTAATTATTCACTTTATCAGATATATGCATGTAAAATTAGAAGAAAAAAAGAGAAATATAAAAGAATTTAAGATGTCAAGAGGGAGAAACAATTGAAAAAAGAAGACAAAACAAATTAAGCATTAATTCCATCCTTCCATAGCCCAGCAGAAATGCATAGTACAGTTGTCCAAACCATCCTGCTTACATGCATAGATAAATCTGTTCCCCCCCAACCCCCATCCTTCTTCTCAACTCAGTAACTCTTTCCTTTTGAATAAGTTCATTCCCTTTTACCAGTGTCTATCGTACTTTAAATGTTTCTGAGTGGGTTGTAGGAGTGTCATTAAATGACCATGTGGCTTAAGTCAACTATGAAGAGTTCACCAAGGGTTTGGGGAGTCTGACCAATTAAGTTGAAGTTCTCCATTTGTTAATGATTTGATTATGAGTATAGCCAAAGTAAAAAAAGAACCCACAAGGACAAAATTTAACAACAGATAGATAGAATATAGAAAAGCTCTCTTGCTGACTAACTGGGCTTCCTCGGAGACTGGAAACATTTCTTGTCTCTTTCAAAAAGTGCTGGCAAAGCAGTCTAAAAAAGATCAAGGATTTAATGTCATTTTAACCGGCATGCTCCCTCTTCTCTTACTTTTGTTAATGTATGTATACATGGCTATTTTTGGCTTCCTTGAGGTTGTATTCATATTTGGTAATTTTATATTTAGCTTACTTTTTTCATTCAAAAAAATTCTACCTAAGTTTGAGTATTTGACAGGAAGGTAAAGTGCACAGAACTTTTCTACTGCATTGAGTGTTTGGCTTTTCTCACTCCCTCCAATTTAGATTTTGTACATTCTTTTCTTCTTTTGTGATCCCCTGCATTACTATACTTTTATTCACCTTTTCTTCTGTAGGAATTCAATATGCAGGAAAAGATGTGATAAATTGTCTCATCAAAGGACAGTATTTGTTTCTGATAATGTTGTACAGATGTACTGTGTAAATTGCATTCAGTTCCTAATTTAAAAAACCAAGATGGTGTTAACAGATAAGAGTTTATTTTTCCCATACAATGAGAGGCCTGGATGCTGACAGCAAATGGCTGTGATGAAATAGCTCAAGATGCCTGTCATTATTGTAACCTTATTCGTGGTTCTGAGATGCCTGTTCCTGCTCCTACTATTCTTTTCATTTTCCATAAGGACAAAACAGGGTGGCTAGGAACGGACATAGTCAGCTGAGTTAGCTTCTTTTTGTTGTTTATTTTTTTGTATTTTAGGGAAGGGTTTATAGGGTGTTCAGGGTCTCACTACTAGATCAGATTCATAGTGATCCACCTGTTTACAGCCTCCCAAGAGGTGGGATTACAGGTGCATAATGCCACCATGCCCAGTCTCAGCTGCCACCTCAGCACGCCCGCAGGGCAGGGCTGGCATGGCAGGCCCAGGCATCAAACCCCCAGCCACTGCACCTACTTGTAAGTGGTTTAATCCACTGAACTATTTGGCCTGCCCTTAAGTTAGCTAATCTTAAAGAGCTTTTCCAGGAGTCCTTTCTAACATTTCCTGCCACATGGGCGACAACCGTGTCCTGTGATTAGTCACTGGCCTTAAGCAAGGATGTTTTCCTACTCTTTTTCCTAGGCAGATAGATTGCCACCCAGAACAAAATTTGGTTCATTTATCAGAGTAGAAAAAAATGAGTGTTGGCTGGGCAATCAGTTGTCCTGTGACATGTATGTTCTCTTCATTCTAGAAAGAGGATCAAGCTTAAGGTCAAGCTGAATGAATCACTGTAGAATTTAGGCATTGATAAAGGAATAGGCAGCACTGTGACTGGTGGTTTTGCCAGAGCTCTGATTCTCATCATATAGGAGAGGGGTTAGTTTATTTCCTCTTAAGGATGACTTCTGGGAAGGAATTTGTGCCCTGAAATCTTTATTATTGAGTGTATATGTACTAATAAATATTAAAAGAAAACATACTATTACCAGAACTAGACTCTGAAAAGCAGAAACAAACTACTTTTATTACTCTATGTGTGTGTGTGTGTAGTGGTGGGTAAACCTGTATAGTCTAAACTGTTGTTCATCAATGATTATGAATAGTTGAAAAATAAATAAGAGAGGAATAACAGTAATTTGAAGAATAAGTGAGATAGAAGGAGAACTGAATATTATCTTTGCCCCTGATAGAAAGTAGGTGGGAGGGTGTGACTTTATGTGTAGTAGACCAGACAGTGAGGCAGCTTTTCCCACCCCGTTCCCATAATATAGGGCTGGAGCAGGCTAAGAGGAGAAAGAGCATCACTGAACTAAGTGTGCACATGTTTCCTTTCAATTGTATCAACCCCATAAATCACTCTATCTCTGTATTGTTAATGTTAATGTTAAGCCAGAGCCATGAATAGCCCGGTATGTATTGAGAGTCACCCCTCTTCCCAGAGCCTGGACTGGGCCCTAATTTTTCCTTCTGGGATCCAACTGCCTATTTCAAGTTGATCAGACAGTTACTGCAGTACTGTGCAGTGGCAGAGTATTCACACTTTTGTTTCCTATCTCCTTTGCAACACCCAAGGTCCAGTGTCCTCTTAAGGCTCTGAGCACTCACTTCACCCTCCTGTTCCCTTCCTAGTTGCGGAGTGCTCAGTTGTCATCAGTGTGGCTTTGGTGCTGGAAGACACCATCTTCCCCTCAGCATATGTTCTCCCTTGGTGGCTCTGAGGAGAAAGCCTTCCATTCAGAATTGGGAGTGGAGGACGCAGTAAAGTGGATCAGCGAGAATCTACGGGGGCCCGAAGTAACTGCATTCCACTTCAAAGACCATTTGCCTGTTGAGTCCCCTTCCCCCCTTCCACTCGTGGCCTTGCATCTGAAGAATATGCTCCCCAGAATATTCTGAAGTGGCTACTGAAGAATCTTGTGAAGTCAAGACACAAAGAGCCATTCTGTTCTCAGAAATGCCTCCATTTATACTACTGAGAGTCTCGCACTTATATATTACATCTCCCGCTCTCTGTCCCGCTGATTTCAATCTGGCAGGGCTGCCACATGTCTTTGTACTCTGTACCGCACATGTGCATATGGTGCATGCTAAATATAAATGTGCTTGGCAGGGTCCTTTTTTCCTCTTCCTTTGTTTCTGAAAATGTAGTGAAGGAAATGTGTAATGTGCTTCTCCAGAATGAGACTTTCAGGAAGTGGAATTTTCTTGACAACAAGCCATGTATTTTATATATCATTGCAGCATGTGGCAGTAGTGGCAGCAGTGATTGTCTGCAGCTTTTCTGGTCAAATTGTGGTTGCGAGGCTGATCTGTAGCCTCTCTGTAACTGAGGTCAGATACAGTCCTGCTCTGCTGAGCCATTTGCCGGGTGTTTCGGGTGTGTGGTTGTCCTCCTGCTCAGGGACAAGTCAAGTTAGGCCAGTGTGTGCTAAGTAACAAGTGACTCCAAGCTCTCAGGAGAGAAAACACTTTGCATCTTTATTTTCTATTCATGGAACAAGAAACTGGGTGGCTCTGCTTGTCATAGTCAGCCCAGGCCAGGCTGAGAGAGGCTTTGCTTTGATGCCTGTGCCCATCATCATTGCAGCCATGGGTTACTCTGGCTGTGACAGCTTCCGCTGGAAGCAGTAGCGTTTCTGCCGTCTCTTTGCTGGGCACAGTAAACCATTTATTTATTTAATTATAACATTTATTTTAAAGAGAACAAAACACTTTTCAACATTTTAAAAATACAAAACTTCAAAACAAGATGACAGGAAATCAATAATGGTCATTATATTGCATGTTGTTATCTTCAAAGTAGTTTCTTAGACTACAAGATAGAAGCATGCAAAATTAGCCAAAAGTGTTTAAAATAGTTAAGAATTGCTCCTTTCAATAAACTCATAGAAATTGGTAGTATAAATATTTCCCCCTTTCCTTTTTCTTTTCTCCTTTCCCTCAACCCAGCTGTTCTTTACAGCACAGAAAGTCTTATAGTATGCTTCTGTGAGGAATAGCAGAGAAGTCTTTCCACCATGGTCCTGAAAGGCAGAGTATGAAGGATTTTTCTGCCATCCCCAATGATGAGCACATCTTCTGCCAGAAATAGGAAAACTGAAAAGTTTCTCCTGTTATTGTTGAGGGGCCAGGTACTTTCTAGATGCCCTAATGGTGTTGAGGGACAACAGAAAGACTGCATGAATGAAAGCTATTCTTTAAAGGTGCTGCATAGAGGAACAGTGTCTAGAAACAGTACTTATATTTTTAAAGAAGTGTCATAGTCTGAGGACTCTTGGGCCAAGGATCCAAGAGCATGCAGTTGTATGCTCTGCATTAAGTCCCTGAAACTAGGCCATGGCCATGCACGCAGCATAAGGGTTACATTGGAGTAAATGGAAGAACCAGAAGACCACTGTTGGAGCCTTTCTAGAGCTGACCTGCTTCTCATGCTCTCCTTCAACTCCCTATCATTCTGTTCCTGCCAACCCAGCCTGTTCTGACTTCTGGTGGTGGCAGGAACCTCAGCAAAGCTGTGAGAGTTTTGTCAGATCTTGAGGACCGGGGCAAGTCCCAGAGCCTCTTAGCAGGTGAAGAATCATGACTATGTGTGTGCTGGCTTCGAGGCACTGTCACATCTCTGTCCTGATGGCACTGAGCACAAGCAAAACCCAAAGGAGGATTGTGGACGTGGAGGGAGTTCGAAGGCCTTTGCTGGTGGCTCTCATCATAACTGTCAGGGACTGCTGGCGAAGAGGCAGCTGCACATTGCTTCCCATCACCCCTCCCGGACAGATGACTCTGGGGCTGGAGGAGGAGAGCTAACCACAAGAACAGTGTGGCTCTCTGGAGAAACTGAGGAGCAGTAATAAGACTGATTCTGCTGCCCACGACTGCTTGACACAACGTGAAGCTCAGCAATTTCTAGCAGGATTCTGCTAATGAATGTGGAATCAGGGGACTGGCAGCTCCATTTCCTCTGGTATTAACATTTTTTATTTTAATGAGGAAAATGAGATTCTTCTCAGTTTCCTATCACTGCACCCCGTTTGGGAGGGCATGACATTTAACAACAGTGCCTTGAAAAATATTAAGCATTATACAAATATGAGGAATTGTTGCTATTATTATTCTGATGGAGCACACATGCAGCTTGGAATCAACCTTAATATTGAGGGGATATTTAAGGGATTAGGAGGGACTCTGTAACTATTGGGTAGTGACTCAGGATGGCCTTCATAGAAAGGGCCAACTAATCTGACCATATTAAATCCATTTTTAGAAGCTAAATACCCAAACTCTATGTCAATAAGCTGCAAACGCAGACATAAATTGTAAAACTTGATCAGCTCACATTACTGCAACACTCCAGTAAAATGTATTGGATGTTTCACTCTAAATTGAAGCTGTTACTTGATTATTTTCGGGGTGAGAGGAGGAAATGGGTTTGGGTGGGAGCAGTGGTTCCACATTTCTTAATGTGGAGGTGTATCAAAAATGAAATGGGGAGAGAAAAATCTACATTTATGTGGTGGACATGAGGGAGGGCCCAGACAGTTCAGGAGAAAGTTACGAGGGTGTGCTTAAATCAGATCCAAAGCCTTCAAGAAACTATAGTTAAGCTTTAATAATGTGGACAAATTGAGGGCTAATGTCGATATAGACTACTGAAAGTATTAATCATAGTCTATTTTAAAAGACATTCATTTGTATAGTTTTTTAGCTACAGAGAATTGCAAAACAATTGCGAAGGAAAGTGAAGCCAAATATGGATCCATCCATTAAGCCTGCTTAATTATCCTAATTATTTTCCTAATTACTCTAATCATTGCATGCAAATGATTAGCATCATTTAGTGTAGTGTATAAAACAGTTCATCCTTTAAAATAGGTCTCCTATTTGTCTTATATTTTAAAAATTATTGAGCAAGTCTTGCATTGTTCAGAAGAAAATTGTTCAGCCGTTTGAAGGAAGTAACCCCTCCAGTTTCTGATATGCTCATACAGATGAGCAATATCAGGAAGCCATAAGGGTTCCTCCACGCACCTACCTATTTTGTTCTTTGTGCAGTACATAGAGGATGCGTAGCTTTTGAGGAATTCATAATCATACATTATCCTGAAAGGTGACATTGACTTTCTTCCAAATTACTTTTTGTCAAACAAATGCCTATAATCCAAGCTATGTAGGAGGATCACAAGTTCAAGGTCAGCCTGAGTAACTTAGTGACACCTTACCTCAAAAATAAGAAAGCACTTGGGATGTAGCTCAGTGGTAGAATACTTGCCTATCATGCATGATGCTCTGGGTTCAATCCCCAGCACCATGAAAAAAAAACAAATCAAATCCACTGTCACTCTACCTACTACATCAGACGGGGCAGTTCTAGGCATTGTGATGCAACAGAGGAGACAAGGTTCTTGCTAATAACCATTGACACCTTTCTTTCAATGTTTTAGTTGGCTCTTCATGCATCTCCATCTTCACTCTCAGAAAATAATCAAGTAACTTCTTCTCAAGCAAGTGCACAATGTGACCTCAAGTCCATCAAGAGAAAATGCTCCTGAACATTTTATTCTTTCTGTGTTGTTCTGCAGGGCATCTGGGCTATGGCAATGCCTAATAGAAACAGTTAGGGACCACCATGGTGAGGCAGAATGGCAGGATGATAAAATAAGCCTTTAAGTGCAATAAACTATTACCCTTTGTTGCATTGCAAGTTACTTCTCCACTCATGGAACATTTTCCATAATGAGACTCTGATAAAAACCACAAAAGCAGAATGTTTGCATGCCGTGGAAAATTTGTATGGAGGGCAAATCTGAACAACTCATCTAGTTTCATTTGCTCTTTGCTAAAACTTAAGCATTACTAGCTTTGGAGGTTACTCAGCTGGGCAGAACATTGACTTTCCTACTAGTGTTGCTGCTGATAACACCTCTGTTGTGTGGGTTAGGATAACAGTTGCCTAGGTTACTTCTCAGGGGTCTGTAAGTTGCTTTTGCCAAAAACAAACTTTTTTTCTTTGGCCTGAAAATGTCTGAAATATGATTAAAATAGGATAAAATACCATGCATCTCTGTCTTCATATTGATTCTGTCCCCTTTACTGTCTTAACTCTTGACTCAGATTCTACTCAGTGCTACCTAGACATGGTGATCATTTAAAGTGTTTTGTTCAAAACTACGGTAGAAGGCTGGTATGGTTTAGATCCTCAAGTAGCCCACAAAGCTTCTTGTGTTTGGAGGACCATTGTGTGATGTGAGCTCTTTTGTTGACTTGCTGGTAGGAGGAATATTCTGGTTGGGGGGGCCTGGAACATGACACAGAAGTATATGTGTATCTCTCTCCCTGCCCCATCCTTTTCTGCTTCCTGACATCATGACATAAACTACATTTTTCTGCCAGTGGAGCCAACTGACCATGAAGGGAAACTTCTGAAACTGTGAATCAAAGTAAATTTCTCTTTGTTTAAGACACAGGTGTCAGGTATTTGAAGAAAGTGACTAAGAAAGCGGTCAAATTTGCCCGTTGCCCATCTTTTCCTATCTCTCTCCCCTCCGTTCTTCCCTTACTATAGTGCTTCAGAGAACCACAAAATCCCAAACACCTGAAATCCTTCAGACATGTCATCGGCCAAGAACCTCAAGGTCAAGATGTTTCATGAAGGATGATTCCAAATTCCCCCCAATTTATCAGCTCCGAAGGCAAGTTGATGATTATCATCTCCCCTGTGGCCCAAGTCCACTGTAAGAAGAAACAGCCTTTGGAACAATGCCCCCGGCCAACAGAAATTACCAGAATTTGACCCACTCCAGATAATCAGTAAAAATCTGCTGCTTTCTTTGTTCTGTGGGCAGCTTAGCCTCTCTCTCTAATTATTTCCAAGTCTCCTCAGCTGACCTTGACTCACCCCTAACGTTTTCTATGTGCTTGTAATATTCGACTCAGACATATTTTTGCCTCTGGTTGAAAGATCCTATCATCTGGCATCATTAGCACACCATTACTATGAGAATGAACCAACACATGTATTAGTTCATAGAGCTGATAAATCTGCAAGCAGTTAATGTGTTGGATGTTTTAGTAAGGAATAATCCTTAAACCTATAGGATTGAATTCTGCTTTGGCTTCAGGCACCAGAAGAGGCAGGTGAATACCCTTACTCTAGGTAGGCGATTGTCAGATCTGCTTTCCTGGATGCAAGTTATTCTAAAAATTAATATCAAGGCAACCTATACTACCAGGTATCAACCACCTACCACATGCTGAATGTGTAATGAAATAACACTTGATTTTATGGGATAACCACATCCACTTCTTAAAGCTATTATCTTTTAAAATATAGACATTGATGGTGAGGAAAGTCAGTTAAAGACAGGAACCACAATAACAGCATCTTGGTCAATGTAGGACTGCATATATGAAGTTGATTCTGTAAGGCTGTATCTCCTAGCAACATCATAGCTATCTTAGTTTCTGTTAGTACAATCCATGGTGTTCACACTATGACAGAATTGCCCCCTTTCTGAAAATGATTCTGTCATTAAGTGGCACATTAACTGTAACTGCCCAAGGTCAGACAGTAAGTGAGGTTTTAAAGAGCCAGATTCTTATGGACTCCAAATCAGAGTTCTTTCTACAGTTTTATTCTGCCTTTACTTTCTATAATTGGAACTGAAATGCAGTTCTGACAAGCACACCTTTACCCATTTGAGCTTCCAAATGGAATCCCAAATATTCTGACTCCAGATAATCATTATCATCTACAACTACCATCTGTTGAGTGCTTATTACAGACAAAGCACTAAATTCTTCCAAAATAAACAGGTGTTTATGTAGTCTTCATAACCCACTGAGCTCCTGGAACTCTGTATTCGGTACAATTTCTTCCCCCCTGGTGAATGGTCTGCTTAAGAACATGCTGTTTTCAGGGGCAGGTTTGGAAATCAGAAACAAATTCTAGCTCAGATGATATAGCTACGTATCAGGGTCCTTGTTATCAAAGTGTCTGTGCTTCACCTGGAGACACAGTATTTGTGTTTATAAATAAACACAATGTAAAGGCATTTATGACAAATCCAGAGTAGGTGTGCACATAGTAAATACCAGCAGAGTTCAGAAGAAAGAGAGAAATTAAAGACCCATAGCTGGTAGAGAGGGTTCCCTGATGGAAGTACCACTGAGCTGGGCTGCAAAATGAGAAGGACTTGAATCAGTATAGAAGAACAGTGGTAAGAATACAGGGAGGACAGAGGACAGTGAATATCTACATTCACTGAACAATTTCTTACACTATGTATTGAATCTTGGCTGTAAACTTAGTAACAAATGGCTATCATACATTTTTTTAGGCCTCTAATTGTCTTTGATGTCAACCTTTGTATACTTGATTTGTGAAAAGGAGGTAACATTTTCTCAGCTGTGGGACTCACAGTTATTGGAAACTGGAAGTTTCATGCTATTATTGGCTGGATCAGAGGGCTGGATAGCACTCAAACTAGTAATTTCACAGTAATAATATAAAGAGGCACAAAGATAACCATTAAGTTTAAGCTATTATTAGAATATATCATTATACAGTCTAACTATTTTTTAGCTATTTATTTGTAGTGTTCACTAAAATTTTGACACTTGCTTTTTCAAAGAATTGCCCTTCTTCTTTGCTATGTCTGTGGGGGCTTGGCTTGGAACAAAGGCCTTGTAGTGGGTCTTCAAAATCCCTTTTTCTGTTTTAAAGGGC
>PVKA01012013.1:30253-59200 GCA_004027165.1 Ctenomys sociabilis | reverse complement strand
TGCTTGACCAGACTGCTCTCTGTGAGAGCCTGAGAAAAAGATTTCTCTTCATGTGACTCTCCCCAGGCACACTATAGAACTTCAATCTCTTTCCTCTGTGGCTCCACAATCTCCTTGCTCAGAAAATTTGGAGCTCACCTGAGTCCCATGATATTGCAGTACAGGTTTTCCTATGCCCTGAGTCTTCGCTGACCTTGAAGAGGAGCAAAGACTCAGGACATAGGAGAACCTGTATTGCCACATC
This sequence comes from Ctenomys sociabilis, assembly GCA_004027165.1. Taxonomy (NCBI): domain Eukaryota; kingdom Metazoa; phylum Chordata; class Mammalia; order Rodentia; family Ctenomyidae; genus Ctenomys; species Ctenomys sociabilis. Next base: position 58,956 of record PVKA01012013.1, on the reverse strand, counting down.
ATGAAAGTTAGTTGAGCTCCAAATTTTCTGAGCAAGGAGATTATGGAGCCACAGAGGAAAGAGATTGAAGTTCTATAGTGTGTGTGGGGAGAGTCACATGGAGAAAAAACTTTCTCTCAAGCTCTCACAGAGAGCAAACTGGTCAAGCATTGGCCGTGACTCATCCACATGGATGACACAGACAAAGGATCTACAGAATAATATACAGGACTACAAGATAAACCCTGAGGGCACTTCACTGACCTCAGAAACAAAAAGGGCATGTGTTGCTATTTAGGTCTTGCTCTATCTCGGTCTTAACCATCCCGCAGAAAAGTATAAAAATGAGGTATACAATGCGGGGCTATAATAATAAGTTGAGCTGTAAATGGCTACGGTCCACAACTTCTTCAGATAACTCACTATTGTTGTGGAATGCTGGACTGTGTTGGATTATGTCACCGAGTTCAGGCACCTAAATTGGTTCAATGATAATGGAGTGCCCCTCTTTGACATGTGTAGACAAAGGAAGGGGTATAGAAATGAAGAATCATGATGTGTGTGTATGGATGGTATAGTTGGGATAGATATCCCATCCTTCTACATAATTTTATTAGAGGCAAGATTTTCACTAATGGTGGTTGGACAGGATGTTATGTCAGCTTCTAGTACTATGGACAACCACTAGCAAAATAACAAGGTAGAAAGTATTAATTATTGAATCTGTGATATAATTCAGGTATAAAAAATAAGGTAAATAAACAGCTACACTCTCTTAATTTATTTATAAGAGACATCTGCTATAATAATGTCTGTAAGTATAATATCATGTATGCACCTTGTACAATACCAAATCATTATGAAAACTGTTTGCAATGCAATAATTTATTGAATCTGTCTTGTTAGGGTGTCTTAAAACTGTCTCATTGATATTTGTACTTCAGTAAATTAAAAAATGTATTTAAAAAATACCAAGGCAGAAAGTATCAATTATTGAACCTGTGATATAATTCTGGCATAAAAAATAAGATAAGTAAACAGGTACACGCTCTTAATTCACTGATATCATGTATGCCCCTCATATGATACCAAAACATTATGAAAACAGTTTGCAATGTATTAATTTATTGAATCTGTCCTGTTAATTTGCCTTGAATCTGTCTCATTGATATTTGTACTTCAATTAAATAAAAAAAGTTTTCCATCATTTTCCCATGCTCCTTTCTCTCTTTTTTTAAATCTATGTTTTCTCTAGATATGCTCAGCAATTCTTTCATTATGGTTGTCATTTCTTTTTTTTATCTGAGAGATTATTTCTCATCTGATTTCCTCTATAGTCTCATGGATTTATATTTTTAGCTCAACCACTTTAATTTCAGAAATTTAAGGGTTGTGCATTTTAATTTCTTCTATGTTGATGTCTCCTAGACTGATTTGAGGTGGGATGGAGGTCTGACATTGCATTTTGCTTTTTTGTGTTGTCATCTTCTATTTCAAAAATGTTTTTAGTTTGTTTTCTATGATGCTCCTTGTGAGTTTTCGTAGTAACTATATCACTAGTCTCAAGGCCTTTCTAGGAAATGTGTATTTTTAAGGGATGTCTTCTGTGTAGGAGGTTCTGGGTTTGTTTCTGTACCAAGGTCCTGTCTTCTCAGTTAATTGAGATTGCAATGTTGTTATCTTTTTGGCTCAGTCCCCAGTCTTTGGTGTTGGGTGGTGGTGAGTTTCCCAGTATTGTTACAGACATGAGAACAACTGATTACAACAGATATGACATTCTAGCTAAAGTGCTACAATTAATAATAACAATAGTGTCAAGCATAATTTAGAAACCGACAAATGGTAGTAATTCTTCGTGTTGTACTTTAGACCAGAGAAGCAAAATCTACTCATATAACAGAACCTAATGTGAATTAGGAGTTTTATGCAAAAAATTTTCCCCTTAGTAAAGTGATTTTCTTCTGTGGTGGGGAAATTTAGGGAGGCTAGCATATAAAGCAAACATAATTGGAGAGGAAGAAGAAGCAAGGCTGGGGGTCAGAGAATGATCATATAAGGTTTTAAAAAATAGAAAATTGGGAAGAAAAAAAGAATTAAAGAATATTTGAAAAGAATATTCAAGGAATTATCTGAACTTCATCTTTGGGTTTGGGGGATGAGATTAGTTTTCTGTGGCTGGAATTCTCCCCAACCATTTAGATAATGGAGGAAAAAAAATTGAGCAAAAAGGAAAAGGAAAATAAAAAAATAAGATAGAAATAAAAACAAAATAAGATTAAATTATTTTTTAAAGAAAAGTGGTCCCACCCACCTGTTTCTATTTCATGTGTCTTTCTCCCTAAGCAGACTGCTGATTCACCTAACTTTACTACCTGTTGACTCATATTTTGGACTTTTCAATCTCTCTAGTCTTGACTGTACATTGTGTGCACTCTAGTTCTGTTCCTAGTGTATGGCTGGCATTTCCCTGGTGGCCTGGTCACATTGACAAAGGAGGAGGGGCCAGGCACCTGGACTGGTAGGACTGGGTGCTGAGTCCTGGATTCTTCCCAGCTTGGCTGCTGAGTCCCACCAAGGTCTCCATTCTTGGCAGGACTCAGCAGATGTTTCTGGTAGAATGAGTTAAACGCTTTGAAATCACCAGCCTTCTGCATTTTATATATATTGGTCTACAAAGAAAGCCAGATGTGTTTGAGGATCGACATATAACTACTGGTGCGCACCTCCATCCAGAAAACCAGGGCAGGGGTGGGAGAGAGATCTTATGATTGAGTTCATCACAGTGGAAATATCTTAGGGCAGATGGAAAAGCTGACCACCACAAAAAGTGATTTACCAGAAATAATCTAACAAGTTCTCTACATGCCACAGGCTGGGATTGTATGGCGAGAGGCAAAATTCTATGCCCCAAGGATCAGGAGCTGAGAGTCAACCAGGCTTCAGATGACTTTCTGGGCTGAAGCTCAAGGCTGCTGTGGAGAACTGAACAAGATTTTTAAAGGAGGCTAGCTCAAGAAACTCAGCTCCCTCAGACTCCAGGGCCCAGCAGACCTGTAGGACATTGTGTAGAGGCTGAGACTATTACTGATCACCAGCCGGGCGTGGTGGCGCATGCCTGTAATCCCAGCACTTGGGAGGCTGAGACAGGAGGATTGTTGTGAGTTCGAGACCAGCCTGAGCTACAAAGTGAGCTCGAGGCCAGCCTGAACTGCATAGTGAGACCCTGTCTCAAAAAGACAAAAAAAAAAAATAATAATAATATTACTGATCACCCCACCCTACTATCTTCCTTTGTCCTTCAACACCATCTGAATGAGAAGAATGATAACTCTTCTGCTTTCTATCATCTTTTAGCCATTTGTCTTTGCCATGTTTTCTGAAGCTGTCTTCAATTTCCTTGAGCCCAGGGTGTTGGAGAAATATATGACTTACCATGTGTCTTAACTACAAAATCAAATGGCTAATAACTCACAAGGTGGTTATGCAAGCTCAGGAAGCTAAAACAAGTAAAGTGCTTTTTGTTGTGATTTTATGGATTCTAATATTTCACAAAGCCTGAACTTGAGTCTCTACAAGGATCTATATACTGGTTTAGATGTGAAGTTCCTCAGTTACTCTTTCTTCCCTACATAGTGTTCAGTTTTCTACTTGAAAAATGGAACAAATATTAATCCATGTTCTCTAATATTACCTCAGCTCCTGGACTAGCTGCGAGTCTCCCAAAATTTGAACTTCTAAGGATTCTGTGGATCAAATATGGGCATCACAGTTGTAGTCACCAGGTTGTGCGATACCCCCACTATTTTCCAATAATTAATGAGCAGCAGGTTTCCTGATCTCTGGGCAGAGAGGTTGTGCTCTTCTTATGCCACCAAGATACAACCCTTATGTAAGACACTGGACTGCTCTGTTCCCCCTACACCATCTGCTTTATTCTCCTTCTAATCAGCTTTGAAAGATGCAAATTGAGAGGCCCAACATGAAGTTCCTGAGGTAATTTCTCTTGAGCCAAGGGACTTCCTCTCTGCTATAGACCATCCATCTGCTATAGACCAATTCCATCAAACCCTGATTCCCTATGGACACTGGGTTCCACAGTGTACTGGTAACTTCCTATGTCTGTAGCATAACCTTTCTGCTGATTACCTCCTTAAGCAAGGGAAATTTCTCAGTCTCTGATGGTGGGAATTTATCTTAGTTTAGGTGAGTGGCCACCAAAGGCCCCAATACCATTTTTTTGTTTTTGTTTGAGACAAAGTCTCACTGTGTACTGCAGGCTGAGCCTTGTACTCATTACATAGCCCACCCAGCCTGGGGTTGAACTCATAGTTTCTCCTGCTTCAGCCTTCCTAGTGCTAGGGTACTGATATAAGTTTTTTGAATAATGAACATTAGAATCAACCCAGTACAATGAGATGCTTGCACAATGAGAGGCATGTAGAGACTGAATCAGAAATTATCCTATAATAAATAAAATAACGATGTGTCTTTGAATGCTAGTTGTATAATTCTGCCATCTACTGGCCACAGCTATAATCAGTAAATGATCTTTGCTCTGCAAAGGCAGGGCTACTGTTAGATAGACAAGTGGTCCATTGTTGAGAAGAGCCCTTGTGGGGGATGTTCCTGGAAGCTCCATACTTCTGAGAAGCTCTCTCTGAGGGGCGCAGTCATGGCAGTCTGCCATGGTCAAGTTGCAGGAGAGATACCCATGTATATGAGAAAGAGGGCAGGATTGCAAATGGACAGCAGAGGGGGGTGGCTGGCTTTGGGCTGGCGAGGCTTTTTCAGCTACATCTGTGCCTGAGTGGGACACTGTGTTCATTCATCCCAGCACACAGACATTTCTTTCTTTCATGAAATAATGTTTTCCTTAATCATGTTCTGATTATGGAATGTAATGCATGCTCATTGTTAAACAATTAGAAAGCAAGAAAATATAAAACTAATAAAAATAGTAGACACTTCTGAAAGTGCCCCAGGCATGTTTTACCATAACCTTCATAAGCACACTCAAAGTCACTCAGAATACACACACAATTTAGGGCAAAATTCTGGTTGCAGCTTCAAGAAAAATTCCTCTGGCTTACCTTTTAGTGGCTTCTAAACTTCTACAGACATGTGGAAGCCACCGTAGTCCACAAGGCCTAGAAGGGTACCTACTAACAGTTTGGAGCATCAGTTTCCACAAAATTTGAGCCCATGTATTATCTCTATATTTGCTTTTTAAAATTTAAAAATACTTGATACTTACACCCTGCCTTTTCTTTCTTTCTTTCTTTCTTTCTTTCTTTCTTTCTTTCTTTCTTTCTTTCTTTCTTTCTTTCTTTCTATTTTATTTTATTTTATTTTGTTTTTTTTGTATTTTAGGGAAAGGTATACAGGGTGTTCAAGTTCTCACTATTAGATCCGACTCATAGTGATCCTCCTCTTCACACTGTCCACGTGCTGGGATTACGGGCATACCCCAACAAGCTCAGTCTCAATTGCTGTCTCACTGCACCCTGGGGACAAGGGCAGCATGGCAGGCCAGGGGATATAATCCCTGGCCCCTGTGCCTGCTTGCAGGCCCTTTAATTTGGCGAGCTATTTGGCTGGCCCTACACCCTGCCTTTTCTACTTGATGTTACTTCCTCATATTTTCCACATGTCTTCATTTCTTAAAAACATGGAGATGTAGCTCAGTGGTGGAGCACTTGCCTACACATGTGTGAGGCCTGAGGTTCAGTCCTTAACACTGAGAAAACAAAACAAAACAAAACAAAACAAGAACATTATTTGGAAGGGCTCTATAATAATGTCCATAAGAATCTATGATGTGTTTTGAAATCTCCTGATAATGAAGCCTACGTGACCTGTTTCTAGTTTTTTACAGAGATGAATAATGCTGGCACAAAGTTCCATGAATTTAATGCCTTCGTTCCCCTGTAGGGGGAAGCAGAATTACTGGTGGTAATGTTTCTGGGCCTTAATACATATTGCTGCATTGTTTCCTTTGGCCTTTGCCAACACTGCAGTAATTAATGATGAAGATTATTGGGTGCCAGCCATTAGGCCAGATTCTGGGGATATGATAGTCATCATAAACAAGATGTGGTCTCTGCTTCCACAGAGTTTCTGACCTGATGCAAACAAGTGGCTTTGATAAAATACAAACTGGAGGAGAGAAAAGAGTGTGAGAAGATATATCACAAGGACATGATGTGAGCTGGGCTGGGTAGTGGGTAGGGAAGACTCCTTAAAGTGACAATTCTGCCAAAACTAAGAACTTGGGAGGAGTTAGCCATGTGGTGAGAAAGAACAGACAGCAGCCAAGTGCAGAAGTCCATCTGGCTAAAACTGAGAGTACAGGGTAGGAGGGTGAGCTGTGAGACAATCAGACCACTCATCCTCATAGGTCCTGCTAAGAATTCTAGGAAGCCACTGGATGCTTTCAGACAGAGGGTGTGAGCTGGCTTGTCTTCTGAGAATCATAAGTTTTTCAAAATTTTTATTATGGTAAAATATAACATGAAATGTACCATTCTGCCCAGCATGGTGAGGAACACCTGTAATCTCAGCACTCAAGAGGCTGAGGCAGGACGATCACCATGAGTTTGAGGCCAGCTTGGGTTACACAGTGAGTTGAAGGTCAACCTGAACTGCATAATGACAGTCTGTTTCAAAACAACAACGGCAACAAAACAAGTACAATCCTGGCTATTTTAATTTTAAGAGATCTTTTATTTCACATTCATCAGCTGTATCACTGTCCTCAAGGTCTGAAAGTCTATTTTCAGTTTCATTTAAGCAATCTTGACAGAGTTCATAATTTCTTGGATATCTGTTTGAATCTGTTTCATGCATTCTAGTTCTTTCTTCCATCATTTTTCTATTCTTCTCTGTTTTTCTGTGTCTTCTTTAGCTGTGCTGAGCAATTCTTTCATGATTGTTGTCCTGTCTTGTTGGACCTGAGAGATTATTTCTGCTCTTGCTTCTTCTATAGCTTGATGGACTTGTTTTGTTACTTCAGTTGCTATCATTTCAGGTGTGTGATTTCCAAGTTGTTCTATGTTTGTCTCCTAGATTTGTTCTGTGTGGGCTAGAGGCTTGAGATTACCTCTTGCTCCTGCATTTTGGCATTTTTGAAGCTCTTAGTAATCACAGACACAGTCCTGCTGGCCGCCCAGAGTCACCACATTTCTTAAATGGCTCCAAGAAAGCCCCACGACTGCACACACTGGGCCCACAGATCACAGCTCTCCTGCATGCCAAAGGCCACTCAGAGTCCTCCTGAGTTCTTAAAAGTTTGGACTGGCACTGGCAGATGCTCCATGCTAAGGAAGATCAGTGCTTACCAGAGTTTTGCAGACTGCCCAGAGTATGTCAAAGTTCTTAAAGGGTGCCATGAAAGTGCCACACTTGTGCCCATCCTGGCCATTTTGAAGCACAGTTCAGTAGTGGTAAAAACATTCACATTCTTGTGGAAATGATCTTCAGTATGCTTTCATCTTGCAACAATGAAACTCATTAACTAATGAACATCTTCCTGTTTTCCTGCCCCCAGCCCTTTGTAACCTACATCTACTTTCTATCACTTTGACTATTCTTGGTGCCTCTCATTAGTAGAATCATACACTCTCCTCCTCCTCCTCCTCATCCTCCTCCTCCTCCTCCTTCTTCTTTCTTCTTCTTCATTATTGGCTGTCTTACTTTTCACATTGTTGAGACACAATATTTATCCCTCACAAATTAAAGAAGGAAACACTTATTTTGGTTCACAGTTTATAAATCTTTCATTTCATAGTCAAGCTGACTCCAAGGCAGGTGGCATGGGAAAAGGATATGGCAGAAGAGGATTGCTTATGGCATGGGGGGCAGGAAGCAGATAGTGATCAAAGGAGGAGGGTGGGAGAGAGAACCTTCCATTCCATGCTCCTGTGACCTGCCTTTTCTGCTCAGGGTTTACCTCCAAGACACATTTAGTTATAAATTCATTAACAGAGTAATACACTGATAAGTATCACACCTCCATGACCCAGTCAACTCTCAAAAGCCTCACCTAGAAATGCATGACATTTTGAGGAGACAACCAGGTATAAACCGTAACGTTGTAACTCTGGTCCCCAAAAGACTGATGAATATCTCTTTATGAAAATGCATTTAGTCCATCTCTAAGGGATGCCAAAGTCCTAACAGTTTCAACTTTGCTAAAAAGTCCAAGTCCAAAGTCTCCTCTGAGATTCAAGGCAAACTCTTAGCTGTGAGTTTGCCAGTGTAAATGACAAGACAATTAAAAATGGCTGACATGCAAAGGCACAGGTTATACATTTCCATGACAAAATAGAGAAATGGGGGAATGAATAGAAAGGAATGGGAACAAAGCAAGACCAAAACCTAGCAGGGCAAACACACCAAGGGACGTAAGACTGGCTGCAGTCAATCCATACCTTACTTGTCTACTATAAATTTGTACTTTAGCATTATAGTATTGCAGGCAGGAGAGTTAGATAGAAATATTTTTAGGCAGTCAGTTAGGGTCAGGCCCTCGAAAGAAATAACAACAGGAAACAAGATATCTGCAACTGTGGGAGGGAAGGAGGCTCCTGCTGTGAACCAGACCTAAAGGCCAAACAGATGCTAAAAGAATAACACCAAGGATTGATATTCTAAATAGGTAGTGATCATCTGAAAAGACTCAAGTGAGTCACTAGCCCAACCCCTCCCCCCAGGGGAAGAGACCCTGTCCCCTATTCATGCCCACTTACTACGTGACTTGGCTTCCACATTTGGTCCTGGGCCTAATCAACTTTACCTGAACAATGGTGCTTGTAATCCCATTGGTTCACTATAGTGTTATCCCACCCCACATCCACCTAAGTGAGACCCCTTTTCTACCTTAGTCCCACATGGTTTTGCCCTAGAAAAATACCCAGAAAGAGGCAGCTTCCTGGGCAATTTGCTCGGGGCCCCCCTTATGTCCCTCTCCGACAGAAGCTTTTCTATCCAATAAAGTTTTTCCTCAACCTCCGTTTGTTCCTAAAATTCATTCTTCTGTTTTAGAGAACACGAAATCATCAAGGTCAGATTGGGAGTTTCACTTCCCTTTATCATTAGTAGCTGGTTGCATGTCTCAGTATCTTTCCCTAAGGGATACAGGAAATAATCTATGTGTTTATCCAGGTGATACGACAAATGGCAAGGAGTGTGCACATGTGCAAAAAGTGGAAAAATGAGATTTGTACCTACCTTATGATCCATTTAATTGGTTTTGTGTATGTTTACCTGAGCATCAAAGAGAGTCCGGTGGACCCAGACCACTCCATAATTTGTTAAAATAACAAAGTTTCAATTTTTTGTCTGATATAAGCAACCCAATTCAGTACAATGGCACAAAATACAGATTTGCAAGTTTTGGAGGGGGTCAGAAGTGAATCATCAGAGCTGGTGAGAGAGCTCAGCAGTCTAAGCATCTGCTTGGCAAGTGCAGGGACCCAGATTCAATCCCCTGCACCACATGCAACGACAGCCTTGACCTGGTCATGCTATGAGGGCCACCTAGACTGGTCGTGGTGGCCAAACCTGTAATCCCAGTGCCAGGGAGGCTAAAAACAGGAGGGTCTCTACAAATCCCAACTGCATAGTGAGAGAGCCCCTCTACCACAGATATAAAAATATTAAAAATAAATTTAAAAGATGAATCACCAGATTACTTATTCATGGATGATGAAGATGACCCATTATGTAAAGGTATATGCTTTCACAATGGAAGAACAGTGGGGGTGGAGGAAGAAGATTGTGCTGGTGACTTGAACATTGACCCTAAACCAAAATTGTGAAGAAATGGACTTAGCACACCTTTACAGAGTGTTTCACCTAAGAGTTTCTGTTATTTTTTGTGTCTAGCTTTTCCCCAAAGCCTCATGTAGTCATGGGGTGGACTTCAGGAGTTTGTGATTAATTTATGATCCACTGAGATTATGGGTGTGAGTGCTGCTGGGATTATGGATGTGAGTACTACATCCAGCCTAGGGCAGATAGCTTGAATGCAATTTAAGGGAGACAGACTTGCTCTCTGAAGCCATTGCTGCTGCTACTCCTCCCTTTTGCTTGTGCCCTTTGCTGCCACCATGAACTGCTGCTCTCTGTCATGTGCCACTCAGACTTGAAGCCAACCAAATATTAACTGAAACCTCCATTAAATAAATAAACCTTTCCTTCCTTCATTTTGGGTGTCAGGTATTTGTCCCAGCAATGAGAGAAGAGTAACTGAGACAGCATCAGAATACACATTCTTCTTAGCTGCACATGGGACATTCTCCAAAACAAACCAAATACTAGCACCTAGAACATGTTTAAGTAAATACAAAGGAATTGAGATTATCTCATACATATTATAGGACTACAATGCAATGAAACTTGACATTATTGACAAAATAAATAGCAAAGACTCCATAAACACAGGGAAACAAAAGAACGCCCTCTTGAACAATCAATAGGTCACAGATGAAATTAAAGAGGCAATTAAGTAATATTGAAAATCCAAATACAATGAAAGCTATCTAAAGAGGGAAATTTGTGTTGGTAAATTCTCACATCAGGAAAACAGAAGGAGCCCAAATAAACATATTATGCTACACCTCAAGCACCTAGAAAAAGAAAAGCAAGTGAAGCCAAAAGCCCAAAGGAGGAAGGAAATTATAAAGATCAGAGCAAAAGATGCAATGGAGATGAAGAAAGAAATTCAAATAATTAATGAGATTAGTTCTTTGAAAGAGTAAGTAAAACTGATAACCCCCTATCCAACCTTATCTAAAAAAGGGAAGAAAAAAATTCAATTTTATGCAACATATAATTTAATATTTTCACCAGGCATGGCAGCACATTCCTGTAATCCCAGCACTTGGGAGGCTGAGGCAGGAGGATTGTTGTGAGTTTGAGACCAGCCTGAGCTACAAAGTGAGCTTAAGGCCAGTCTGAACTGCATACTGAGAACCTGTCTCCAAAAGACAAAAAAATTGAAATAAATAAAGGGATGAGAATAAAAACAACGCTGAGGGCCGGCCAAATAACTCAATGTATTAAAATGCCTATTTACACAGATGCAGAGGCTGAAAGTTCAATCCCCGGCCCTGGGGCACACTGTGATGTGATTGAGACTGGGCATGGTGGCACACACCTGTAATTCCAGCAACTGGGAGGCTGTAAACAGGAGGATCACTACAAGTCCGATCTATGCAGTATGACCAGGTAAACTCTGTCCTAAAATACAAAAAAAAAAAAAAAAAAAAAGAGTGAAAGCAATGCTAAGATTCCATCTTACCCCAGAAAGAGTGGCTATCATTCAGAAGTCAACCAAGAACAAATGCTGGAAAGGCAACAGGGTAAAAGGAGCAGGCTGGTACAACCATTATGGAAATCAGTATGGAGATTCCTCAAAAAGCTAGGATTGGAGGTCCTGTTCAAGCCAACCACTCCTCTTCTAGGTGCTTTACCTGAAGAATCAAAATCATACCACAGTGATATATGATCTCCCTTGTTTCTAGGAGCACAATTTGCCATAGCTAAATCTTGGAAACCCAAATGTCCATTAATTGAAGAATGGAATGTGGTATTTTTATACAATGCAGGATTACTCAGCTATAAAAAAAGATAAATTAAAGGCTTTCGTAGATGAATGGATGCAAAAAGAGACTATATTGATAAATGAAATAAGTCTTATCCACAAGTGCAAATGTCATATTGTCATGCTAGTGTGAGAATCTAAAAGAGTAAATAAACTCTGAAAGGTACAATAGATACTGTGAAAAGGAAAGCATTTGTTGAATGGGAAGTAAAAACTGGGATTAGGAAGAGAACAAAAAAGAAGGGAAGAAATATATGTATATATATACGTAAATAAATGTCATGTGTCATATATATATAAATAAATGTCATCTGTCATATACATATGCAGGCTAATTTGGGTAATAGTACCACTGATTTCTGTTGCTCATTTGAAAGGAGCAGTTCATGCTTAATTTTTGTATTCTTATTTTCTCTTTTTAATTTCGTATTACTTTTTTTTTGTTGTTTTGTTTCTTTAACCCAATTTTGTACATGTTTGTCTGGTGACCTAAACAACGAATTTGAAGATAACATCATGCAGTGCAGCAACCATTGTTGAATTCCTATTACTTTGTTTAGTGAAATTTTGTATCATTTCTAATGCTTTTTTTTTTTTTTGGTGGCACCAGGGATTGAACTCAGGACCCTGTGCTTGCCAGGCAAGCACTTATTCCACTGAGCTATCTCCTGAGCCTCTAATGCTTTTTAAAAAATATTTTTGCATCGTTTAAAAAATTTCCAAAAAGACAAAGTTAAATATTAATTTTCTGTTAGATATCAAGGTCATTTAGGTCTTCTCAGGAATTACCTTTGAACCATCCACAGCAACTCTAAATACTTGTCAGTATTTGACATCTGATAAAATCAATATACCTCTCTCCTCTCCCTTTTGTTTCTCACACGCCCATTTTTCTCTTGGCTTTAATGAGCCCATTTTTCTTTTTGCTCCAAGTTTTGCATCTGATAATATCAATGTCAATACAGCTCTTTGATTAGTATTGACACTGTGAATGCACTTCTCCCCGTTTTACATGCACAAGGGGAAGTGTTCCCTTACTCCCTATTTCTTCTTATTCCTGTTCCTTGTTCAGGCACCAATATGTCATAGCTCATATGGCTCTCAAAATTTCTCAGGGAGAAGAATGACAAACGGATGGAGAAATAAAGATAGAAGACAATATGAGAAAGCTGAAGTCAGATGTGAGGGAAGGCACTGCTTGATCATTGTGATGAATTTATTTATACATTCATCATGTGATATCCCTTTACATAACTAGCTTGCCTCTTAAGTCTCATGTTATCAGAACTGGCACATCTGTTTGCCTGGGGTTCTCTATGCCCTCAGGGCATTCCTTGGTTGTTCCATGCTTTTGTATCCACGAGTGTAAACGGGCACTGTTGCTGCCACTCCCAACAATCTTTGATATTTTGTTATTGATAACCTGTTTCCTGACTAAGTGCAAGTTGTGCAATATAGTAGGAAGTTTCTGACAAAACAGTAAGTGAAGAAAGAGGAGTAGACTGCCATACAGGAAAGGAAAGCTAAGCACACATGCTATCAGTATGGAATATACAGTTGTCATGTGCCTTGGAGGTAGCAGATAAGCGAAGCTATTTCTGTGGTAGATTGTGTTTGTGTTTATTGAAGCTCATATAGATTTTTATTTTTGATGTCATATTTTAGATTTCATAAGCAAATACACAGCTGATGTTGATGTTTATTCTAAATGTATAATATATATTAAGAATTTCATGCAATTTATTTTATTGATATTTTATGTTCTTGTTAACTACAGACTGCATAATGTAGTAAGAACATCCTGACAAAACAGCAAGATCAATGAGATGTCAAGTTTGTCCTACAGAAAGGCCAGGAAAGTAAAACACATGTGTTGTCAGTATAAGAGATATGTGCGTGTGGAATGTGCTATTGTCATGTGCGAAGACTGCCTTAGGTGTGATAATTGAAGTAAAGATTATTTTTGTAAGGTGCTATTGGTATTTACAATGTAGTTCATATAAAAATTTATTTGTGCTGTTCTTTTTATATTGTACATAAAAATCCATATTGAAAGTTTTGATGCTTTTATATAAACACAGTAAATATTAAACCCTTTTATTTTTAATGATACTTTTTCTGTTAAATACTCATTGATAAAACTCAAAATTAATATTAATAATCAGTAGAACTATTCTAAAAACAGACATGGGTGTGTCATGCCTATGTTTATGCACTTTGATGGTGAAATTAGTCTTTTAAAAAATGTATCAGTTATTTAGTTAGGTTCTTAGTAAGAAATATAGAACACTAAATTATGAGGATAAATTTCATTTATCAGAGCAAAAATGGATCACAGGTAGCCCCGGAGCTGAGGGACAGCTTTGATTTTTTGCTAAAGTTTGTGAGTCCACTGCTTTCTTTTCTTTTTTTTTTTTATTGTTCACAATAAATATTTTTATTTTTAAGTAGTAGGATAATCTAAAGTATCAATTAAAAAGTATAATAATATAAATACATAAATCAGCATCATGGTTATATGTTTTCACTATCACATATTATTACAGTGATTGCATATATTCTGCTCCTCAGTGACTGGTAGAACACAATTTGTTTCTTTATCATTAGCTGAACCACAAAATGCATTATGCTGTATCCTTACAACAGCTGTGATGTTACTAGGCAACAATTTTAATTTCCTGACAGTTCCTTCAACAGCATCTTGTTAATCATGTGGTCTGGCAGCTTCCACTGCTTTCTGATCCACCTTGTGCTGCTCTGAAATCTGGTATCTGTCTTTCTTAGTGTCTAAGATCTCATCCTCCTGGTGTCTGGGTTTCTGCAGCTTCTTCTTCTTGAAGTGAGCATCAGTGAGGTGTTTCAGGATTTTCACTTTGCTGATATCAATTTTGTGGAGGTTGCAATGACAAATTTCTGGTGTGTTCTTCATAGAGGAACATGATTAAGGCTAAGAGGCCCAGTCACAAGTAGCAAGCCACTGACTCACTGCTTCAGGAAGACCACTCTCTTGCCTGTGTGATGCCTGGAAAGGGAGATCAAGATGGTGCCAAGAGTGATGCTAGCTCGAAGTTTCCTCCCATGCTGACTGAAGGATTTCTTGCTGTGGCTGAACAGTTTTCAGAGTACATGTTCAGTAAGGTATATCTAGGCATTTTTTGAAGCTTAACCACCTGGTTACAACCATTCTTGTCACCACTGACTGGTTTTGTGATTATAGCAAGAACTTTCTCCTTTTTCTTAACCTTCGATTTAGTGGCTCTGTACTTTCTCTTGCACAAAGCCTTTCTAGAATACATAACAGATTGGGAGTATCTACCAATTCCTCTAATGAGGACAAGATTTCAGCTGCAGTGGAGCTGCCCCTTCTCAGACGTTTTTGCTTTCACTTTACCCTTTTTACCAGTACTACTGGCAGCACCCTTCTTGGCTTTGGGTTTCTTCTCTTTAGTGTCTGGCTTCTCAGTTATTTCACCCGCCATCTTACAAGATGGGAAAGTGATAAAATTAGTCTTGTGTTCTCAAAGTTATGTAGTTCTATGTCCAGAACCTTGGGTAAATTGTAGTAAGGAGTGAAATCCAAAATTCCAAAAGGGTGGCTCTAAACCTACAGCACTGCCAGTGATTGTAGCTCTCATGGTTGCTTGCTTAGACTGGCTTTTCTCACTTCTAACAGCTTTCCTTAGATGTTCCATGTTTCTGACTTCTCCCCCTTTCTGTGGTATTCACTACATTTTCAGCTTCACTCTCATAGCTTCACACACTTCCCTCTAAGGGGTACACTGACTGACCTTGTAGGCTTTCTGAAATCTGTGTAGAAACCTTCCTAACACCACAAATCTTGTATTCTGCATGTGTATAAAACCAGCACCACATGGATGACATGAAGGTCTGCTAGTAGGTGGAGCAGTAGCCCCTTTGAATTGTGGTTGTCCTCTGAGTACTTGGATGACTGAGCACTGGTAAAAT
This sequence comes from Ctenomys sociabilis, assembly GCA_004027165.1. Classification (NCBI taxonomy): domain Eukaryota; kingdom Metazoa; phylum Chordata; class Mammalia; order Rodentia; family Ctenomyidae; genus Ctenomys; species Ctenomys sociabilis. Next base: position 43,406 of record PVKA01012013.1, on the reverse strand, counting down.
GAACTTCCAGGAATCAACTTCCTTGGCTGCTCTTCTCCAGCAGAGTGCCCTGGGAAACTCTTTCCAAAATAGCCTTTCATTTGTATAGTTCTGAGTCTCTAAAAGATGGAGACTTCTTACCTCCTCACATTCCTCAAGGCATTTTTCCTTTGTCTTGTAAACTACTGTATGTGAGTTCATTTTATATGGTCATTGTACTCTTTTATAATACATGGTTATAGTACACAATTCTTACATTTATTGTGGGGCATTATTATTAGTACACAATACTTACATTTGCCCAATACCTACATTTCCAGGCAGGTAGTACACCAGCACATCTTTGAATCATTCTGTGTACCTAATAAAGGCAAGGATGCCTGTACAGCACCTGGCGGTGCTGTAGGTTTAGAGCCACCCTTTTGGAATTTTGGATTTCACTTCTTACTACAATTTGCCCAAGGTTCTTGACATGGAACTACATAACTTTGAGAACACAAGACTAATTTTATCACTTTCCCATCTTGTAAGATGGTGGGCGAAATAACTGAGAAGCCAGACACTAAAGAGAAGAAACCCAAAGCCAAAAAGGCTGCTGCCAGTGGTACATGTGCATAAGATATCCTAATTGTTTGGCATCCTTTCCTCCTCCTATCATTCTCTGCTCTCGCCAACACTTATTATCTTTCCCATTTGCAAAATCTCTGCTTCATTTTTTTTCAGCTTTCTTTATCTTCACTGCTTTTCTCTTTACCCATTGCCCACCTCTGAGCTCCTATGTCCCTTCCCATGTGAAAAAGATCTCCCTACTTCATACTCTGTCTTTTATTTTGCTCTTTATTATATTTGGTGTTTCTAATATAAGAGAAATCATACAATATTTAAACTTGTATGTCTGATTTTGCTTAACATTATGGTCACTAAGTCCATCCATTGACCTACAAATGCCACAAATTTATCTTTCTTTTTGGCAGAGTAGTACTATATTGTATATAAATACCACATTTTCTTTATCCATGTGTCTACTCATGGCCATACAGACTGTTTCAAGATTTACCTATTACGAATTGTGTGGCTACAAATGTGGGTATGGAAGTATCACTACAATATGATAACTTTAAATCTTTTGCTAAGATTCCTGAAAGGCGAATAGTTGGGTCAAATGGAACTCTGTTGTTCATTGAGAAATCTCTATAATAATCTCCATAGGGATTGTACCAGTTTGAGGGCCAGCCAGATAGCTCAGTGATTAAACCACCTGCTTCAGCAGACACAAGGGCTGGGGGGTTCAATTTCCAGCTTGCAGTGCCAGTCTTGCTCCTAGGGCGCACTGAGATTATGAATGAGATTGGATGTGGTAGCACACACCTGTAATCCCCGCTCTTGGGAGGCTGAAAACAGCAGGATCATTATGAGTCTGATCTGTTTAGTGAGACCCTATAGACCCTGTACTAAAAATGCATTAAAAAAAAGAAAAAAGAGAGATTGTTAAACCAACAATGAGCAAGGATTTCTTTTTTTCCTGTAGTCTCTCCTGCATTTGATTTCTTAATGATAACCTCTTTTTATGGAATAAGATGGTACCTAGGTATTGTTTTAATTTGATTTTTTTCTAGTGGCCTCTTAGGGACCAGCTTGATGTAGTACAGATCAGACAATAATTAATATTAAGGAAGTAGCTCAAAAATAAATTGAGAGTCTGTCCTAGCCCTACATCACTTATGCTGAGACCCCTGTCTTGCTTAAGGACATATTAACCTTTAGGTCAATTAAGATTAGCAGTCTGTGAAGTTCTGGTGCTTCCAAGTAAAGATAACATGACAGCTGAGGACTTCACTCGTGCAAATTCCATCTAGCTCAGTAGTCACAGTTAGCAGACAACCAGGTTACTTGTTAACCCTTATTTCTGTGTACCTTTCCAAAACTGCATTGTTTCCCAATTCTTCAACCTTGACTGCACCAGAAGTTCATGCCAACTCCCAGCCCACCAGCACATCTTTGAATCATTCTATGTGCCTAATAAAGACAAGGATGCCTGTATCTCATGTCCTTTCCCATCATTGTGCTTTGACCATCCTGACTCCCCTTGTAACTAAAAATACATTTTGTCTGTGTCTTACTTTGTTGTCATACCTCTGAGCAGATTAGCCGTGGTAGGCCAGGACCCCAATAGTGGCCATTCGTGTTGAATATTTTTCATGTATTTATTTTCCATCTATTCGTCTTCTGATATTTGTCTATTCATTTTGGTTTTTTCATTTGGTTGGTATATTTTAGATAAACATAGCAATAACATTCATCTTCCATTTCTTCTTCTTCTTCTCCTCCTCCTTCTTCTTTTGAAACTGGGGAATTGAACTCAGGCCCTTGAGCTTTCCAGTCAAGTGCTTATTCCACTGAGCTATCTTCTTGGCAGTTCTCATTTTCTTCTTGTCCCTTCTTTCTTGTCCCCTTCTTCCATTCTTTGTTCCCCTTTCCATTTGAACACTTTCTTTCTATTCCTGATATCTGTTATACATTCTGGGTCTTATTTATACTTTCAGTTTCTCACAATGTGATACTTAAACCTGTGTGTCCAATTTATTTTACTTAGGAGTATGGACTCAAGGTGTATCCATTTCTCTAGAAAGGTCTCAAACTTATTCTTTCTGGCAAAGTAGTACTCCAATATATAAAAAATACACCTCATTCAATTGCCAGCTCACTAATTGCCACACTAATTGTACATTTTAGAGATCTCAGCTCTGACAAGGTTCACCTGGCACCTTTAGTGTTCTTTAGTCTTCACTGGGCTGTAGGCTCAGAAGCTGGGCTCAGAAGCTGTTATTCTTTCTAAATTGAGATGGAATTTTAGCATTTTTTAAATTTGTACCTTGTTAAAGACCAATTATGTTGAACATTTTTTCATATATTTGTTTTCTATTTATACTTTTTATCTAAGAAGTGTCCATTGATTTCAGATGCTCATTTATGGATTGGGTCTTTAAATTTGTAGGACTTAATTTTGAGTTCTTTACATTCTAGATATTAGTCCTTTGTCTGAGGAGCACCTGAAAAAAATGTTTTCCCCCACTATGGGTTGTCTTTTTACTCTTTTTGTGGTTTCCTTTGCTCTGCAAAAAAAAAATTAATTTGACCAAATTCAATCACAGTTGATTCATTTTGATATTTCCTGTTCAATCAGGTTTTTATTAATAAATTTACTTATACCATTGTCTTCAAATGTTCAACCTATTCTATCGACCATCAGATTTAGTATTTCTGTTTTACATTTAAATATTTGATTCACTTTGATTTTAGTTTAGTATATGCTTTTAATCTTTGGTATGTGGAAAGCAAGTTTTTTCAGCCCCATTCATTAAAAGGTTTTCTTTCTTCCAGTGGAAGTGTTTGGTTCTTGGGCTGGGGGTATAGCTCCTTAGAATAAGCATTTTCCTGGCAAGCTCAATGTCCAGTACCACAGGAAAAAAGTATTTGGTTCCTTTATGAAAGACAAAGTGGTTGAGTGTTTTTGGAGTTGTTTTTACATCTCAAATTTGTTCCATTGATCCTCAGGGCCTTTGTTTTTGTTAGTACAATGCTGTTTTTATCACAGTAGCTTTCTAGTATAATTTCAAGTTAGGAATTTTAATGCTTCCTTTGTTGCCTAGAATTGCTTTTGCTATTGTGTGTGCCTTCTGGTTCCAAATCAATTTTGGGATTATTGTCTCTAACTCTGTGAGATATGTTATTATTTTTTAGGGATAGTTTCAGTGTTTTATTGTGTGTTTTATTTTTGGGTTTTCATTTTTTGAGTTATTTACATATTCTAGTTGTTAGTTCTTTCCCTAAGGAATAGCTGGAGAAATGGGTTTCTTTTTTCTTTTTCTTTTTTGTATTTTAGGAAAGGTTCTACAGGGTGCTCAGGGTCTCACTATTAGATCGGACTTGTAGTGATCTGCCTGTTTACAAGCTCGCAAGAGCTGGGATTACAGGCGCATGCCACCACTCCCAGTCTCAATTGCCATCTCAGCAGGCCCTACAAGCAGGGCCAGCACAGCAGGGGATCGAACTGCTGGTCCCAGTGCGTGCTCGCAGGCACTTTTATCTGCTGAGCTATTTGGCTGGCCCTGATTGGTTTTCTCTTAAAGTGATTAATTGCTTTTCTCAAACAGCTTTTACGATTCTTTTTGTGTTGGGTTTTTGCTTTTTGGACTATGATGTATATTGGGTTGGGTCTTTTCTGATTAAGCATTTAAGGTTCTATATGCCTCACCCTTGTGCATTAAATTCTTTTCCCATATTTGTAAAGCTTTCTATTAGTTTTACAAACAGCTTCTTATACCCCTTTGTGTTACTTTCTGACTTTTTTAGTAATTCTAATTCATGTTAAGTTAGTCTTTGCATCATCTAGCAGGTGCTGTATCAAGTTTTCATGTTAGCTTGCTTTAATTGTAGTTCTCATTAAGTTCACCAACTACAGTCCTGACACATTGTCCTCATCCTGTTCACTTGTGCTGTCCCATACATTCATGGAATTTTCAATCTTTCAGATTTCTGTTTGAAACTTTTTAAAGACACCAATTGTTTTCTACCCTGAGCATTCATGGTATGTATCTTTGTCTAGTTCCTCTAGTTTTTTGTAGTAGTGTCTTTTTTAGACTCACTGATCATCTGCTTCCTTAGGATCATTATTAATTTAGTTATATGTAGTTTCAATTTGTCAAATGCCTTATGGGTCTGTTCAGCGACATCCACTGCTATCCTTTCAGATATTTTCGCTGTGTGGCTTTTGATTTTTTCTACCTAGATGACCCATGGATTGGTGTGGGTGAAGTTAGGACCTTTGGGGGGCGTTTTGTTTCCTTGTTTTCTCATTTTTCTTCATTTGCTTGATTCTGGTGCTGAGTCTTGAGGCTTGATTATAATGGGTAGCTTTGTTGCCAGTGTGAAGGCATCTTTAGTTTATGATTCTTCAGAGATTTCCTCTAGAGGCATCTAATTTTTGACCTTTGCCTTTGCTCCAGATCCAACTTCCTCTACTTATTTGGGAAGAGAGGTTTCAGCTTAACTGGCTAACTTTTTAGTACTTTGGGAATAAGCTGCACTATTTTTTTATGACCACCAGACAAACGAGATACTGGCATACAGAGAAAACTAATTGATAACAACTTTGTCAATTAGTTTTCTCTGTATACCAGTTGTGGCTTATATCGAGATGTTCCTCTAAAAGCCTCATGTGGGGCTTGTTGGAAATCACTGGATCCAGTATATGCTCCTGGGATCAAGAATGTGAAACTGGGTTTGTTACGTGATGCAATGCCAGGATTAAGGCTGCTCTATTCTGGGTGAGAATGCTATCTGCCCTGAAGGTAGATAGCTTAATTAAGATATGAGGGATGGAAACAGGGTTATGACTCATCATTTGTAGCTTGCTTCCTTCTATCATGAATTGTTTCTCCTCCGTGATACCACTCTGCTGTGCTAATCTGCTGTGGGGCCACCCAACAATGTACTGAAACCTCCACAAATTCTACAAATAAACCTTTATACCTTAAGTTTGTGCATCAGGTATTTCATCTTAGGAAGGAGAAACAGTAACTGAAATAGTCATCTCGGACAAAAGAGCAAAATCAGTAATTGCATCATATACAAACTGAATTTTGACAGACTTTAAGAACCAATAATATACTTTTGTTAATTATAAAAGAGATCTATTTTTATAACATAAAGTCCAAAACAAATCAGATAATGATCTACATTAAGTATTCAATGGAACAATGTTACCTCCGTTAACAATAGAAATGTATTAGCCAGGCATGGTGGTGCACACCTGTAATCTCTGCACTTGAGATCCTGAGGCAGGAGGACAATTAAAAATCTGAGACCAGCCTGGGTTACAAGTGAGTTCACAACCAGCCTCAACTGCATAGTGAGACTCTGTCTCAAAAACACAAAATAAGTAATAGAACCATAGTAAGCTATAGTTAACTACCTATAGATCCATGAAACTTAATGACTATACTTATAAGTATAAAAATGGGAAGAAATAAAAGCATGAAAAGAGTAGAATTTGAAAAACTAAGCAATGGAAATGGAAATAAGGTGATAAAAATTGAAATAAAGTGTGTTATTAAAGAATAAAGGAAATTTAATAGTATTAAAGTAACAAAAAAACCAAGAAAAGATAAATAATAAAACATATAGAGTAAAACAGAGAATTAGAGAAGAAGGGATCAAATTACAAGGGAGTGTAATTACAAGACAAAAGAGAGGAAAAAGAGGACCTAACTAAACAAATAAAGATACTTATGGAATAATGAAAAGGTAAGGGGGAAGTGGAGATGAAATTCTTAATATCACAATGAAGGGAAAAAAGAAAAACAAAACATTCCTATGAATTTCCAGATGAATAGTTTTCTTTCAGGACTGGCAGTTTTTGGAATTCAGAAAGTCACAGTCTTCTCTGCCCCTCTTTATAGCCTATGGTTTGAGTGGTGATATATGTATTCCAGGGGTCTTCTCATCTGTAAACCCCACTCCATGGCAACCATCTAAACTGAGATATATCCCCACTTAGGTGGTACACGCAGAAGGAATCAGACCACTGGCCTTGTCTATATGTAAGCTGCAGGACAGGGAACCAAACATATTAGTAGGCTCAATGCCATCACCCTCAAATGTAGTCACCTCTGCAAGCCCAATCCACCAAAACTGTCCTCCCACTACAGAGTGCAGGCCAGGCCCCATGTCCTTTCTGCTTTGAGTTTGAACTCAGAACATCATAGCAATCTATGTTTAGCCTTGACACTTTCATCAGCTGTTTCTCACCTGGTCACTTTGGCAGGGTGATGCTTTAGAACTAGACTGAAGTTGTTCTGTGGCTCCGTCTCACATGGTCAATTGCTTCCTTTAATAGCGCCTGATTAAATTCTCTCTGGCAATATCGCAGGTGCTGCATGGAATTTTTTTTGTTCAGGTCTATATCACTGTGGAAAAATCACCCTCAAGAAAAACCTCATTGGATTTTTTTTGATGGAACCAGGGATTGAACTCAGGCCCTTGCGCTTGCCAGGCAAGTACTTATTCTACTGAGCCATCACTCTGGCTTTTTGGTTTTTTGTTCAATGGATTTCATCTGACTTGATTTTTTTTTTAATCTTTTAAAGAAAATACAAAATAGTACAAAATCATTAGAAACAATACAGAAATTCACTAAACAAAATTACAGGAATACAAGAGTGGTTGTTATATTGCATATTGTTGTTTTCAGATTAGTTGCTCAGATTACCAGATATAAGCATATAAAATTGGTGAAGAAAAAAATGAAAGAGAAAAAAATATTTAAACATTAACTGTTCCTTTCAAGAGACCAGTTGAAATCAGCAGTACAATTATCCAAGATATTCTGTGTATGTACATATTTTTCCCTTCTTTGTCTTTTCTCCTTATCCTTGTCCTAGTTTTTTTTCCCTTTGAGCAGTTTCATTCCCTTTCACAGAATTTATTGTACTTTCAGATTTTATTTCCTCTTTCAAGGTCATATACCAGGGAGACAATATGATGTTTACATATGGGGAACTGATTTATTTCAATTAATAGTATGTTCTGTATTTGTAACTACTGACCTATAAAAGCCTCGAGTTTATCTTATTTATAGCTGAGTAATTCTCTATTGTATATATATATATATATATATATATATATATATATATATATATATATATATTTGTCTTTTTGAGACAGGGTCTCACTATGCAGTTCAGGCTGGCCTTAAGCTCACTTTTGTAGCTCAGGATGGTCTCAAACTCACAACAATCCTCCTGCCTCAGCCTTCCGAGTGCTGGGATTATAGGCATGCGCCACCATGCCAGGCAAAATATGGGCCAGGTATTTTTGTTTTTTTTTTTGTCTTTTTGAGCCCGGGTCTCACTATACAGTTCAGGCTGCCTTAAGCTCACTTTGTAGCTCAGGCTGGCCTCGAACTCACAACAATCCTCCTGCCTTAGCCTCCCGAGTGCTGGGATTACAGGCATGCGCCACCACGCCCGGCTTAAAAAATATACATATTTTTCTCCATTGCTCAATTCATAGGAATTTGGGTTGTTTCCAAGATTTAGCTATGATAAATTGTGCTGGTATAAACATGGATACATATTTATCGCTGTGGTATGATGTTTTCAGTTCTTCTGGAAAAATACCTAGGAGGGGAATAGCCAGATTGAATGGTACTTTCAATGGTAGCATTTTGAGGCATCTCCACACTGATGTCCACATTGATTGTATTGGTATACACTCCCACCAACAGTTGAGAAGGGTTTCTTACTCCCCACAGTCCCTACATTAGTTATTGGATGACTTCTTGATGTTAGTCATTCTTTCTGGAGTAAGATGGAATCTCAGTATTGTTTCCATTTGCATTTCTCAGATGACTAATGATGTCATACTTTTTTCATATATTTACTTGTCATTTGTATTTCTGCATCTGAGAAGTGCATAGTCATCCAGTGCCCATTTTTTGATTGGGCCTTAGAATTTGGGTGCCTCGCTTTTTAAATCATTTATGTATTTTAGATATAGTCAGTTAAATATTTTTCCAATCATAGGTTTTCTTTATACTCTGTGAGTGATTTCTTTTAATGTGTATAACTTTTTTTAATAAGAAGACAGCTGAGTTGTTGATTCTTTGAAGTATTTCCTGTGCAGGTGTTCTTCATGAATTCTTTGCATACACCTATGTCTTCAACATTTCTACTTGCTTTCTCCTCAAGTAGATTTAGTGTTTTTATTTTAATATTTAAATCTTTGGGTCTGGCCAGATAGCTCAGTGGACCAAAGTGCCTGCTTAGGCAGGTGCAGGGACCAGGGTTCAATCCCTAGTGTGCTGTAGCAGCCCTGCCCATGGGGCATGCTGAGACAGAAATTACGATTGGGTGAGGTGGCACACACCTGTAATTCCAGTGCTTGGGAAGCTAAAAACAGGAGGATCACTATAACATGGACTGTGTATTGAGACCCTGTAGACTCTGTACTAAATACATAAAAAAATATTTGATCTATTTTGATTTTAGTTTAGTGCATGGTGATAGACACGGTTCTAATTTTATTCTCAGCATGCAGAAAGCCAGTTTTTCCTGCACCATTTATCAAAGAGGCTATCTTTCTTCCAAAGAACATGTTCTGCTCCTTTGTCAAAGATAACATACATAAGTGTGCTGTAGTTGTATCTGCATCTTCTAATCTGTTTCATTGATTCTCAGGTCTGGTTTTCTTGTGAGTACCCTATTAATTTTATCACAGCTTTGTAGTATAATTTCAAGTCAAGTGTTGTGATGCCTCCTGCCTTCCCTTTGTTGTCTAGGATTGCTTTTGCTATTCTAGGTTCCTTCTGTTTCTAAATGAATTTTATGAATGTTTTGTCTAGATTTGTGTGGTATACCAGTGGTATTTTATTTAGGATTGCATTGAATCTATATAACGATTTTCGGAAGTGTGGCCATTTCCATAATGTTGCTTTTTTCTATCCACAAGCAAGGAACATCTTTTAATTTTCTGAAATCCTCTTCATCTCTTTTATTAGAGTACTATAGTTTTCACTGTATAGACCATTTACTTTCTTTACTAGATTTATTCATATTTCATTTTTTGGATGTTATTGTGAAAGGCATGGTTGACCTAATTTCTCTCTCAGTGTATGTTTTGTTTGTGTATTGAAATGCTATTGATTTTTGAGTGTTAACACTGTATCCAGCTAAGCTATTGATTTGGTAATTAAATCTACAAGTGAGTTCATGGAGATTTGGGGTCTATGTGAACTGCATATAATGTTATTTTCATTTTTTCCTTTCCAATCCTTATTTCTTTTGTTTCTCTCTCTTGTCTAATTGTTTGGGTTAATGTTTCCAGGACTGAAATGGAACAGGAATGGTAACAGTGGACAACTTTGTCTTTTTCCTGATTTTAAATGAAGGCTTTCCATTTTTGTCCATTTAGTGTGATGTTGGCAAACATCACAACAGGTTTGTCATAGATGACTTTTATCAGATTCACATAAAGATCATTTATTCCAATTTTTTGTTGAGTTTTTTCATGAATTAGTGTTGGACTTTGTCAAAAGTCTTTTCTACATCTATTGAAATAATCATGTCATTTTTGTCTTTGGTTCTGTTGTTATGTTACCTTACGTTTTTTTCATTGATGTATTAGGTACAGGGTCTCACTACACAGCTCAGATTTGTAGTGATCCTCCTACATTTTCAGCCTCCCCGGCACTGGGATTAAAGGTGTGCAAGAGCACACCCAGACTCTCTTCCCAGCTCAGTGTACTCTGGGAGTGGGGCTTGCATGGCATGTGGGACAGGAGATTGAACCCTGGTCCCTGCACTTGCCAAAGCAGTCTCTTAGTCCACTGGGTTATCTTGCAGGCACTTACACTTATTGACTTGCATATGTTGAACCACTTCTACATCTTTGGGGTGAATCCTTCTTGGTCATGGTTTATAGTAATCTTAATGATTTGCTGCATTCTTTGTCTGTATATTATTGAGCATGTTTGCATCTATATTCATTTGGGAGATTAGCCCATTATTCTCTTTTCTTCCTTGGATCTTTCTGTAATTTTGGTATGAGGGTAATACTTGCTTCCATGAATGTGTTTGGGGGAATTGCTTCATTGAAGAGTTTCATAAGAAGGGGGCGTTAAAGAAGGGGGGGCAGTAAATCTTTTCTAAACTTCCTGTTAAACTCAGCTACAAAGCTATCAGGACCTTGGCTTTTCTTTCTTGGTAAGTTTTAGTTACATTTTCAACCTCATTCATTGTTATTGAATTATTCAAAATTTTTGTGTCTTCTTGACTCTGTTTTGACAATTGACATATATCTAGGAATCTGTTCATTTTTCTGTGCTTTCAGTCCTGGAGAGTAAAAATTTCAGAAGTTGGTATTGATGATGTTCTGAATTTCTATACAGTCTGCAGTGTTTTTGTCCTTTTCATTCCTTATTGCATGAATTTTTATAAAGTTGGCTAGTTGCTTATTGATTTTATTTATTCTTTCAAAGAACTAACTCATTCATTAATTCTTGGTATTTTTTCTTAGTCTCCATTGTTTGATTGTAAATATATTTTATTTCTTCTTTAAATTTCATCTGTGACCCATTGATTGTCCAGGAATATATTTTTAAATTTCCATGTGTTTATGGAGTTTTGGTGATTTCTTTTGTCAATAATTTCTGGTTTCATTGCACTATGGACAGGTAATATGCATGGGATAATTTGAATTCCTTTGCATTAACTTAAGTATATTGTATATGCTAGTGTATGTCCTATTTTGGAGAACTTTCCATGTGCAGCTGAGAAGAATGTATAGTTTAATGTTGTTCGGTAGAACTTTCTGTATGTTCCACTAAGTGCATTTGTTTCAAAGTTTAGTTTCATTCTGTTATTTCTTTGCTGATTTTTTTTTGCCTAGTGGATTTATCTCTTTGTGTCAATGGGGTGTTAAAGTCCTTCCTTGCAGTTGTGTTATTGCTCAATTGATTCTTCATATCTGTTAAAATTTGTTTTATATATTGTTTGCTTCTACATTTCCTGCGTATATATTCATGATTTTCATTTCTTCCTCTTGTAGTTTTCCTCTAACAAGTATGTACTGACCTTCTTATCTCTTTTGATCATTCTTGGTTTCAAATTCATATTGTCTGAAAACAGAACTTTTGCTTTTTTTTTCGTGGTTTCTGTCACATGACATTGTATTCCATCCTTTGACTTTCACTGCGCGAATTACCTTTTGAGTTAAATCTTACTGTTATGCAGTATATTGCTTGATTTTTTTCCTTGAACCACTCTACCCATCTACTTCCTTTGATTAGTGAATTAAGACCATTTATATTGATGGTTATAACTGTTATATATGGGCTTATTTTTATCATGTTGTTTTCCTGGTATAGGTTCACTAGCTTGTACCCCTGTTTAATTGCTTTCCCTGCTTGGTGTTTCCTTTACCTGTTTCTGAAGGTGTGGTGATTTTCTTTTCAAATCAAATAGATTCAATAATCAATACATTGCATATTGTTTTCATAGTAGCTTTTTGTTATACAAGGTGCAATTATGATATTCTATTTACAAACACTATTAGAGAAGATGCCTCTATTCAATGAATCAAGAGAATGTAGTTGTATACTTATTTTTTTAAAGCTAAATTACAGTCAAGTTTCAATAATTATAATTTCTGCCTTGTTATCTTGTAGTGGTTATCCGTAGTAGAAGAAGCAGACAGGATATCCTGTCCAAACACTATTAGGGCAAATCTTTCTTCTTACAGAATTATGCAGAAGTACTGCATATTTATTAACTGTATTGTTTACAACAACACAGAATGGTCCTTCCTTTGTATCCCCTTGTTTTTGTTTACTTCTGTCAGAGATGAGTATTCTATTGTTATTCAATTATAGTAGGTGCTTGAATTCAGCAAAACAATCCAACACACTCAAGCAGTCCACAATAGTAGTAGGTTATCCGGAGAAGTTGTTGACTAGAGCCTTTTACACCTCAACATATTATTATGGATTTATTTTATATACCTCACTTTTATACTTTTCTGATAGAAGATTAAGAGCGAGATAAACCAAGAACTACATAACAAAAAATATAACTTTTGTATCTGATGAGGTCAGTCAAGTTCCCTCAGGTTTTATCCTGTACCCCCATACCTCACTCTGTAGATTGTTTTTCAGTGTCAGCCATGTAGATGAGTCACAGCCATTGCTTGACCAAATAGCTCTCTGGGAAAGCCTGAGAGAAAGTTTTCATTTGATGTGACTCTCCGTAGGGACACTATAGATCATCGATCACATTCCTCTGTGGCTCCATAATCTCCTTGATCAGAAAATTTTGGGCACAGCTGAGTTCTGTGATGTTACAGTACAGGTTCTCCTATGTCCTAAGACTTCACTGACCTTGAAAGGCTAGGCCCAAAATGTTGGCTGATCTTGGAGCCCTTCCATTTCTCCAATTTTTGATCTGCAAATTTAGGTTGTTAACCATCCAGAAGAGGAGCTGATTATTACCATGCAAGATATGCAGTTCAGTTTACTCTAACTATATGACTAAATTCTTTTTAATTGTTGTTATACCTTTTTATTTGTATTTCTTGTTTTGATTTCTTTTCTTTTCTTTTTTTTTTTTTTTTTTTTTTT
>PVKA01012013.1:0-30153 GCA_004027165.1 Ctenomys sociabilis | reverse complement strand
TTTCACTTATGAGTATATGTTCAAGTGGCATCCACTTCAGTATAAATGCTTCAAACTTATCATTCTTAATAGCTGAGTAATACTGCATTATATAGAAATACCACATATTTTTCAGCCATTCCTCATGTGATGGACATCATGGTTGTTTCCAAGGCTTTTCTATCACAAATTGTGCTGCTATAAGCATAGGCACACATATATCACTATGATACGATGTTTTCAGTTGCTCCGGGAAAATTGCCAGTAGGGGGATAGCTAGATTGAATGAGAATTCCAGTCCTAGTTTTGTGATGAGTCGCCACACTTATCTCCAGAATGGTTGTACCAGTCAAAATCTCCACCAGTAGTGAAGAAGGGTTCCCGTTCCCCCACAACCTCTCCAACATTTGTTGTTGGTTGACTTTTTTTACATTTATTTTATTTTATTGAAGAACAAATAGCAATGAGAGTGAATCAAATCAAATGAGTAGGACAGATACAACACCTAATACATTACACATTGTTTTTGTAGTGGATTTTTACAAGGTGTCTACATGATAATATTTCTACAAACACTACTAGAGTAGATGGATCTACTCAATGAATTAAGACAATGTAGCTGTATACTGATCTTTTATTTTCAAAGCTGAATTATAGTACAGTTTCAATAATTAATACTTTTCACATTGTTATCTTCCTAGTGGTTATCCATAGTACAAGAAGCCGACAGAATATCCTGTCCAAACACTATTAGTGCAAATCCTTCTTCGCATAGAATTATGCAAAAGTACTGCATATTTATTCTAACTGTACTGCTTATACAAACACAGAATGGTTCTTCCTTTGTATCCCCTTTTATGTTTAGTCCCATGGAAGATGGGTATTCTATTGTCATTCAATTATTATAGATGCTTGAATTCAAAGAAACAATCCAACACAGTCCAGCAGTCCAACAATAACAGTGGGTTATATGAAGAAGTTGTTGACTAGAGCCATTTACAGCTCAGCTAATTATTATGGCTTTATTTTATATACCTCGATTTTATACTTTTGTGCTGGATGGTTAAAACTGAGATAAAGCAAGACCTATATAACAAAAAAATGTAACGTTTGTATCTGATGAGGTCAGTCAAGTCCCCCCAGGGTTTATCCTGTAACCCTTTACCTCACTCTATAGATTATTTTTCAGTGTCAGCCATGTGGATGAGTCACGGCCATTGTTTGATCAAATAGCTCTCTGGGAAAGCCTGAGAGAAAGTTTTCATTTGATGTGACTCTGCTTAGGCACACTATAGACCATTGATCACATTCTACTGTGACTCCATAATTTCTTTATCAGAACACTTGGGGCACGACTAAGTTCCATGATGTTACAGTATAGGTTCTCCTGTGTCCTGAGTCTTCACTGACCTTGAAAGAATAGGCCCAAAATGTTGGCTGATCTTGGAGCCCTTCCATTTCTCTAATATTTGATCTGTGAATTTAGGTTGTTAACTACCCAAATAGAAGCTGATTATTACCCTGCAATATGTGCAGTTCAGTTTACCCTAACTATCTGACTAATTTTTTTTAGTTGTTATTATATCTTTCTATTTGTATTTCTTCATTTGATTACTTATACTAGTGAGATTATATGATATTTGCATATATGGGTCTGGTTTATTTCACTTAAGAGTTTACGTTCAAGTGGCATCCACTTCAATATAAATGCTTCAAGTTTATCATTCTTTATAGCTGAGTAATATTGTATTATATAAAAATACCACATCTTTTTCAACCATTACTCATGTGACGGGCATCTTGGTTGTTCCCAAGATTTGGCTATCACGAATTGTGCTGCTATAAACATAGGTAAGTACACATATATCACTATGATATAATGATTCAGTTCCTTTGGGAAAATTCCCCGTAGGGGGATAGCTGACTTGAATGGGATTTCCAGTCGTACTCTTTTGAAGAGTCTCCACACTGATCTCCACAATGGTTGCACCAGTCTACATTCCCACCAGCAGTGGAAAAGTGTTCCTTTTTCTCCACATCCTCTTGAATATTTGTTGTTGATTGATTTCTTTATGATAGCCATTCTTTCTGGAGTGAGATGGTATCTCAGTGCTGTTTTAACTTGCATTTCATGGATGGCTAGTGATGTTGAGCATGTTTTCATATATTTATTCGCTTCTTTAATTCATCCTCTGAGAAGTGTGTATTCATCTCAGATGCCCATTTCTGGACTGGGTCTTTAATTTTTTTTTTTTTTTTTGTCTTTTTGAGACGGGGTCTCACTATGCAGTTCAGGCTGGCCTTAAGCTCACTTTGTAGCTCAGGCTGGTCTCGAACTTACAACAATCCTCCTGCCTCAGCCTCCCGAGTGCTGGGATTACAGGCATGCACCACCACACCCGGCTTGGGGTCTTTAAATTTGAGGGCCCTAGTATATCTTAGTTCTTTATATATTATAGAGGCCAGACCTTTCTCTGAGTGCTTATCAGTTAAGATTTTTTCAAAATTTGTGGGTTGTCTTTTCACTTTATTGACAATTTCTTTTGATGTGCAGAAACTTCTCAATGAGAGTTGATCCCAGTTTTTAATTCTTTCAAGTGTTTCCATGTGAATACATGTGTGTTTATGAACTCTTTGCTTACCCCTATGTCTTCAAGAGTTCCTCCTACTTTCTCTTCTAGGAGATTGAGTGTTTCTGTTTTAATATTTAGAACTTTAATCCATTTTGACTTTACATGGTAAGAACCTGGGTCAAGTTTTAATTTGTGGCATGCAGAAAACCCGTTCTTCCATCACCATTGTTAAAGAGGCTATGTTTCATCCAGCAAATGTGTTTGGCCCCTTTGTCGAAGATCAGGTGGCTGAGTGTGTTCATAGAGGCCTCTCCATCTTTTAATCTATTCCATCGATCCTCAGGTCTATTTTGTTGCAAATACCATGTTGATTTTATCACTGTAGCTTTGTACTATAATTTCAAGTCAGGAATTGTGATGCCTCCTGAATTTTCTTTGTTGGCCAGGATTTCTCTTGCTATTCTATTTTTTTGTGGTTCCAAATAAATTTTAGGAATGGTTTCTCTGGGTCTGGCATGTATGTTGGTGGCAGTTTGATAGGGATTGCATTATATCTGCACAGCAATTTTGGGAGTATGGCCATCTTCACGATGTTGGTTCTTCCTATCCAGGAGCAGGGAATATCTTTCCATTTTCTGATCCTCTACAATCTCTTTTCTTAGGGTGTTGTAATTTTCTGTGAAAAGGTCTTTGACTTCCTTAGTTAAGTGAACTACAAGGTATTTCATTTTCCTCGGTGGTATTTTAAAGGTATTGTTTCTATATTTTCCCTCTCAGTGTGTTTGTTATCGGTGTAGAGGAATGCTATTGACTTTTGAGGACTGACTTTGTATCCTTCTATGCTACTGAATTTCTGTATCAATTCTAGTACCTTCTTGGTGGAGTTTTTTGGGTCTTCCAAGTAAAGTATCATGCCATCTGCAAAGAATGATAATTTAAATTCTTCGTATGTTTCTTATTCATTTTCTTTCTCCCTCTTTTCTAATGGCTGTTGTTAATAATTTGAAAACTATATTGAATAGGAGGGGTGATAGAGGACATCCTTGTCTCATACGAGATCTAAGAGTAAAAGATTTCAGTTTTTCCCCATTTAGCTATTAGGTTGTATAGATGGCCTTTATCAAATTGAAGTAGAGGTTTTCTATTCCAATTTTCTGTATGACTTTGAAAATAAACAAGTGTTGGACTTTGTCAAAACCTTTTTCTGCATCCAGTGAGATGATCATGTGGGTTTTAGATTTCAGTCTATTAATATAGTGTATTATATTTCTAGATTTTTGAATATTGAACCATCCTTGCATCCCTGGGATGAATCCTACCTGGTCATGGTGTATGATCTTCTTGATGATTTGCTGTATTCTTTTTGCTAGGGTTTTATTGAGTATTTTTGCATCTGTGTTCATGAAGGAGATTGGCCTGTAGTTCTCTTTTTTAGTTGTGTCTTTCCCTGATTTTGGAATCAGTATAATACTTGTACCAGGAATGATTTTCAGAGGATTGCTTCCTTTTCATTTTCATGGAAGAGTTTGAGGAGTGTAGGGATTATATCTTCTGTAAATTTCTTGTAGAATTCATCTGTGAATCCGTCAGGACCTGGAATTTTCTTTGTCAGCAGGCTTTTTATTACATTTCGTATTTCATTGGCTGTTACTGGGTTTTTGAGAGTTGTTATACCTTCTTGATTCAGTTTTGGTACTTTGTACCTTTGCAGGAATCTGTCCTTTTCTTCTGTGTCTTCTATTCTGTGAGCATAAAGATTCTCGAAGTAACTATTGATAATCTTCTGAATTTTCACTGGGTCTGTGGTGATTCCTTTTCATTCCTTATTGCTTGTATTTCAATTTTTTTCTTTCCTCTTTTTGATGAGGTTAGGTAGGGCCTTATCAATTTTATTTAGTCTTTCAAAGAACCAGCTTTTTGATTCGTTGATTCTTTGAACTGTTTTCTTCATCTCAGTTGAATTGATTTATGCTCTAATCTTTATGATTTCTTCTTATCTATGGTCTCTGGGTTTGTGCAGCATTAAGGTGTTTATTTATTCCCATTCTGTTTTCCTAATGTGTGAGTACATAGCTATGATTTTCCGTCTAAGAACTGCTTTCATCAAATTTCATAAATTCTGATAAGTTGTGGTTGAATTTTCATTGAATGGTAGATACTGTTGAATTTATTGTTTAATTTCATCTGTGGCCCATTGATTGCTGAGTAGGGTGTTTTTTAATTTCCGTGTATTTAGCAGATTTTTCTGCTTTTTTTTTGTTGTTGTTAGTTATTTCAAGTTTCATTGCACTCTGCTTAGATAGTATGCATGGGATAATTTTTATTTTCTTGCATATACTTAGGCATGACCTCTGGACTAGTATGTGGTCTATTTTCAAAAATGACCTGTGTGCAGCTGAAAAAAATGTGTATCAGCTGTGGTTGGGTGGAACACTCTGTATATGTCCACCAGGTCCATTTGTTCCAAGCTGTTGTTCAATTTTGGTACTTCTTTGCTAATTTTCTGTCTGGTTGACCTATGTTTTTGAGATAAGGGGGTGTTAAGGTCTCCTGTTAAGACTGTGGTCTTGTATATTAGATTTTTCATGTCCGTTAAGATTTGTCTTACATGGTTGGGTGCTTCTGTTCTTGGTGCACAGATTTTTATGAGTGTTACCTCTTCCTCTTGGACTTTTTCCCTAACCAATATATAGTGGCTTTCTTTGTGTCATTTGATCATTCTTGGTTTGAAGTTGAGACTGTCTGAGAACAGAATTGCTACTCCTGCTTTTTTCTGAGGTGCTAGGGCATGTAGTATTGTTTTCTGTCCTTTCACTTTCAGCCTATGAATGTCTTTCTGAGTTAAGTGTGTTTCTTGTATACAGAATATTGTTGGCTTTTGTTTCCTAATCCACTGTGCCAGTCTATTTCTCTTAATTTGTGAATTGAATCCATTTACATTGATGGCTGTAACTGCAATGTTTTGACTTATGTTTGTCTTGTTATTTACCTGCTGTTGTTCATTCCTTTTTGTCCTGTGTTTAACTGTTTGCCCTATTTAGTGGTTTCCTTCTGTTCTTATTCATGGATTTCTGGTCATTGTGGTCTCTCTGTAAAACATCTTTCAGCAGCCTGTGTAGGGAGGGCTTTGTCATCATGAAATTCTTTAGTTGTTCTTTGTCGTGGAAGTATTTCACTTCTCCATCAAACTTGAAAGAGAGTTTTGCAGGGTATAGTAGTCTGGTCTGGAATTTATTTTCATAGAGGACTTGAAGTACTCTGCTCCATGCTTTCCTTGCCTTTATTGTTTGTGAAGGAAAGTTAGCTGTAACTGTGTTGGGTTTTCCTTTGAATGTGATCTGCTTCTTTTCTGTAGTGGCTTTCTGTATATTATTCTTGTGTTGGATTTCTGGGATCTTGACTATTATATATCTCGGTGTGGTTTTAGTTGGGTTGAACTTATTTGTCGTTCTGTATGCTTCAGTTACCTGAATGTTGGATTGTTTCTGCATATTTGGGAAGTTTTCTGCTATTACTTCTGCCCATATTCTTTTTACATCATTTGTATTGACTCCTTTCTCGTTGATGGCTATTAGTCTCACATTGTTTATCTTGGCATCATCTTGCAGGTGATAGATTATTTTTTTCTGCATCCTAGTTGTTTTTAAGAGACCCTTTCTCACCTTTCACTAGCTGCACCAGTATCTTTAAGTTCTGTCTTTGCTTTCACTCAATCAGTTTTGTTAGACTTGTGACTGAGATTCTATGTTCCTCTATATCTGCTTCATGCATTTTATTTCTTTCTTGCACTGTTAATTCAAAAATCCATCATATTTTTAATCTCCATTTTTTTTATCAATGTCTTCTTTAGAGGTAGCTATTAATTCTTTTATACCAGAGTTTTTTTCCAAATTGGGTTTCCTCCACATATTTCTATATTTGACTCTTTACTAGACATGCTATGATTTCAAAGATTTCTTATTCTATTTCAGAAATTATTTCTGCTCTGAGTTCCTCTTTACCTTTCTGCTGTTGTTTCTTTGCTTGTGACACTATTAATTCATGTGTTTCAGCTGAACTAGTGTTCTCTGCACTTGTTCTGGGTGGACACTGTGTTTCTTCCATACCTTTCTCGATTTGATTAATTACTTCAGATGCTATGTATTCGTATTTTTTTTTTTTTATTTCAGGTGTTAATTCTGGTCTGAGTTCCTCTATACCTCTCTGCTCTCCCCCACACTCACCTGGCTGTGCTGTGCTGGATCCGGGGCTGGAAGAGTGACAAAAATTTTCACTTCCTTGTTGGGCTTGAGGGCGGGGGCTCCGGGGAGCTGCGGGGGTTGTGGGGACACAGTAGAGTCTCACTTATGTGAGTGCCTGGGCTTTGCTCTCTGGGTCTCTCGCCTGCAGTGTGGGGAAGCCGGAAGTTCTCCCACACACTCACTGGGCTGGGTGGGCTGCGCCAGGGTGGATCAGGGCTGAGAGAGCCTTAGAAGTTCTCACTCGGAGGTCTTGGGGGCTGGGTATCCTGAGGGCTCTCACTGCTGGAGACACCCATTTTTTTCTCTTTCTAGAATAACTTTTGGTATTCTTTGTCAGGTTCATTTGGGGATCATGAATTTCTTCCATTGTTCTTCATCATGGAGATACATTATTTCTTCATTAATTTTGAAATATAGTTTTCCAGGGTACATCAGTCTGGGTTGGAAGTTGTTTTCTTTCAGGATTTAAAATACTTCACTCCAAGCTCTTCTTGATTTGTTAGTTTTTGTTGACTTAACTGTGGTGATTTTGTTTGGCTTTTCATTATAGGTAATATATTTGTTTCGTCTAACAGGTTTTGATGTTCTGATTTTTGCTGAATTTTTTGGATCTTGATTATTATATGTCTGTATGTAGGTTTATTTTGTTTATGGCTAATTGGAGTTCTTTATGTCTCATTTGTGTATGAGAGTCCCATGGTTAGGAAGTTTTCTGCTAGTACTTTTGCAAAGAGTCTTTTTATGTCATTTGTATGACTCCGGTTTTTTCATTAACACCAATCAGTATTATATTGCTCTTCTTTCATCATCTTCTAGTTGCTAAATTGTTATTTCCTGGTTTCTTGTTATTTTTAAGCAGTCTTTTCTTTTGTGATCACTAGGTGCCATACTGCCTTCAAGGTCTGAAAGTCGTTCTCCATGTTCATTGAAGCAGTTTTTCCAGTTTTCAGTGGCTTTCTTAATTTCATGGATGTCTATTTGAATCTGTTTCATGTATTCTAATTCTTTCCTGTATTGTTAATTCAATGTTTCCATTATTTTCTTTGCTCCTTTATTTTTTTTAATCTATGTCTTCCTTAGATGTGCTGAACAATTATTTTATTATGGTTGTCATTTTGTTTTTTACCTGAGAAATTATTTGTGAGCTTTTCCTGTCACATGATGTTGTTTTTTCTTTACTTCTGTTGCTATTATTTCAGCAATTGCAGGTGTGTGATTTCCAGGTTCTTCCATGTCAATGTCTTCTACATTTGTTTTCGGTTGGCTGGAGGTTTGAAATTGCCTTTTGTTCCTTCATTTGAACATTTTTGGAGCTCCCATAATTTATCGGGGCTCAACACCACTTCCACGATGGTTGGAGAGTAAGATGGAGTTCACCAAGCGTCCTGCAACTGTGAGGGTGGGGGCAGGGCATGGCTCATGGAGGCTCTTGATACTATCTGGGGCTTTAGTCTAGCTTCTACATTTTTGGTTCGTTTTTGCTTAAAACAACTGAGGGCTTCCTTTTTTTTTGTAGTTGGTGCTGTTAGCCTTTCCATTATTTCTCCCTGTAGCAGCTGACTCTTCAGCCTTACTTCTTCTTTAGGTCATCTTCTGGATTAGGTTGTTTGTTTGATAGTAACCTGTGTGTCTCTGTGCCTTTTAGGACTATTTGCAATAGTGAGGTATATCCAATATCTTCAGGTAAATTAAGTGGAATCCAACCAAGATATTATATACCAGGTTTTGGCCTTTCCTTAGATTAGTCAGTTAATTGACTGGCTTGTGTGTGGTCCCAAGCAAAGGGGAATCAAAATGTAGAGTTGATAGTAGCTGTGGCTAGGGTCTAGAATCTATGAGTGTGGATTGGCCAGGGCCAGTGCTTCGGGTTTCCAGTCTCTCCATCTAATGGGTTCATCTGTTTCACCCTTGGATTTCTTTTTTGCAGTACTGGGAATTGAACTGAGGATCTTGGACTTGTGAGGCAGGCACTTATGTTGCTGAGCTATCTCCCCAGCTCAACCTTGGAGTTTTAAAAATGCTAATCCTTTTAGCAATTATGCTCTCCTCTGTTTCATTTTCATAGGCCCCAAGTTTACTGAAGCTTCCTTTCTGGCCAAACTCAAAACATTTTAAATCTTTCAGATGTGCTTTAGCTTACTGATTTGCAATATACAGCTGGATTAAAACTTCAAGAGAGCCTATGCTATAGCCTCAATGTTTGCCTGCCATGCAGTCACCTCTGTCAGACTACTTAGTCTGCCACCCCTAATCTCAGTGTCCCCAAAGTCTCAGGGCAAAAGCAAAATGTAGACAATTTTTTTTTTTTTTGCGGAAGTACAACATATATGGTCTGGAATGAACTGCCAGTGAAGTCCTTGTTCTCACCTGAAAACTACTGTAGCTGGTCTTTTCCATCTGCATTGCTAATAGTATTCCCGTCTTCTGAGCTTAGATCAGAAATCAAGCCCAGTTTACAGCACTCTAGGGCTTCTTCTCAAGCTGACATCTCTAAATCTTTACAATCTCTTCACATGAATCAGTTCCAATGGCTTCTTTATCACATGGTCAGTTAGTCACAGCAAGAACTCAGTACCAAAATGCACCTTAGCTACTTTTCTTATCATTGAGATGCAATACCCAATACCCACATTTTAAAGTGGGAAAGATTTATTTTTGGCTCACTGTTTGTAGAGGTTTTAGCCCGTAGTCAGCTAATATATATATGTTATTTAAAATATATGTTATATATAATATATATATATATATATATATATATATATATATATATATATATATATATATATATATTATATAACATTGCTAATAAAAGGTTCTACCTTTTTGGAATATATTGACATAAATCACAAAAATTCATAATTTCTCTCTAAAGATATGTTTACCTTCTCTCCCTCTTTTATGCAAAAACTTCTCTGAAGTTAACAGAGCTCAGAATGAATAATTGCGAACAAAGTTTAGGAAAGCCTATTGCATTCAGATATTTGTTTCAAATGATTTGAGAGATAGTATTTATTTGTTAACCAAATATCATTAAGGACTTATTTTTTGCAAGGTATAATGGGGAAACCCAGAATGTGTTTATCTTGGTTTCCACTCTGTTGAAAGCTTCAGTCCCCAAGGTATAGTATGTGGCATGTTAACATAGTGATACAAAGGGAAAGTTCTAGTAATCTAGGAGAGGTATCAGTTATGGGAAAAGGCTGTTTGAGGGCTGGGGAGATGGCTCAGTGGAATAAGCACTTCCCTGGCAAGCGCAAGGCCTGAATTCAATCCCTGGTTCCACCAAAAACAAACAAACAAACAAACAAAAAACAAAAAGGAAAAGGCTGTTTGGAGGAAGTGATATTGTTTGATAATATTTGGACTGGAAGAGAGGTAAGCGTACTGGATTTCAAGTGGTTGCTATATATGGAAGCAAAGCCCAATGTATTTAGGGATGAAAAGGCTGTGAGAAATTCAGTTACAGAACTGGGTGGAAGAGACTCAGGAGAACCCGAGTGCCAACTTGAAGAACTGCAACTTCTGTGGTAAATGAGGTTGGGGCCCAGAGGGGTTTGCAGTAGGGGGACAACATCAAGGAACTCATATTACCCTAAGCTTGAGGCAATGAGGGTACAAATTTCATGGGCCATAAGAAGTGGGCAGCGGCAAGGAGGACTCAGATGGAGGAGATTGTGAATGTCTTGATTTTGCCCCCTTTCCTTCATTGTCTGAATCATACTTTTCCTCACATTCCCTTTTCCCCCTCTCCAGTTTTCTGTCCTTCCTTTCTTCATACCCTCTCTCACCTCTTCATCTTTTATCACATTCGTTCTCCCTCAGTCACTCTTCCTGTCGCTTTTCTTCCTGTGATATATCCAAGATTGAGCTATTATGGGGATGGCATTGATTTTCATCCTGCTATACTGTTGAATTTGGAGATAGATTCCAGGAGTCTTATGATGGAATTTTTTGTGTCTTCTATGTAAAAGACCATGTCATCTGCAAGTAGTGATACTTTAACTGTTTTTCATCCAAATATACTCCTTTTATTTCTTTTTCTTGCATGACTGCACTGGATAAAGTTTGGAGTACTATATCATGCAAGAATGGTAACAGTGGACATCCTTGTCTTGTTCCTGATTTTAGAGGAAAACCTTTAAGGTTTTTCCTCTTTCATATGATGTGGGCAGTAGCTTTGTCATAAATGGCTTTTATTAGATTGAGATAAGAATGTCTGTCCATGCTTGCTTTCTTCAAGGCTTTTAAAAATCATTAATGATGTCAGATTATGTCAAAGGTTTTTTTCTGCATTTATTTGTACGGTCATATGATTTTCTGCTCTTGCTTCTATTTGTGTGGGGTATTACATTTATAGATTTGCATATTTGAACCTGCTTGCATCCCTAGGATGAAGCCTACTTAGTTGTATAATCTTTTCATTGATTTGTTGCATTTTGTTTTGACAGTATCTTGCTGAGGACTTAAGTGTGCATTACACAGTTTGGTCTATTGTTTTCTTTTTCATTTGTGTCCTTGTCTGGCTTTTGAATAAGGGGAATGGTAGCTTCCAGGAAGAAGTTTGGCAGTATTCCTTACCTATCAATTTCATAAAAGAGTTTACAGAATACTGCCATTATATCCTCCCAGAAATGCTTATAGAATTCAGTGATGAATACATTGTTTTTCTGGGATTTTCTTACTTGGTAGGATTTTAATAACTTTCTTAATTTCAACACCTGTTATTGGATTGCTCAAGGCATGTGTATATTCTTGGTTCAGTTTGGTAATTAATGTGTATCTGGGAATCAATTTTTTCTAAATTCTCCAATTTGTTGGAGTACAAGTTTTGATAGTAGTTATTAATGATCTTTTGGACTTGGCAATGTCCATTGTGATTTCACCTTTTTTCATTTCTAATTGCATGGGTATGGGTGTTTTCTTTACTTCTTTTCATAGATTTGGCTAACAATTTGGTTATTTTTTATTCTTTTGGAAAACAAGTTCTTTGATTTACTGATTCTTTGTACTTTTTTAAAATCTCAATTTCAGTAATTTCTGCTTTTATCTGTATGATTTTCTTCTTTGCACTACCTTTTAGATTTGTGCTGTTTTTGTTTTTCTGGTACCCTTGTGGTATATAATTAGGTTACATATTTGAGCTTATTGTTTTTCTTTTTTTGTGATATCAGGAATTGAACTCAAGGCCTTCCACTTGTCAGACAGACACTTATGCCACTGAACTATGTCCCAGGCCTGATCTTGTTTTTCTAATGTGGGCATTCACAGCAATAAATCTTCCTTTTAAGTCATTATGTCCCAAAGGATCTGGTATGTTGTATTATCATTTCATTCTAGAAATTGTTTAATTTCTTTTTGATCTCGTAAGCATTCATGATTGTGTTATTTAATATACACGAGTTTGTAAAATTTGTTTTTTGTCATTGCTTTTTCATTTTAGTGCATTATGAGCTGATCATATATATTAGATACTTTTCTTTTTTGGCAGAACCAGGGATTGAACTCAGGCCCTTGTGCTTGCCAGGGAAGTGGTTATTCCACTGAGCCATCTCCCTGGCCCCAATACTTTTCTTTTTTACTTATGTAAGTAAGCTTTATGATGTAGTACGTTTTCTATTTTGGAGAAAGTGCTGTGTGTTGCTGAGCAGAATATTTATTTTGTTGTAGTAGGGTAGAACACTCTGTAGATAATTCTACTTTCATATGTTTGAAGGCATGATTCTGTTCTGTTTTTTTTTCCGATGTTTTTGTCTAGTTGATCTGTCTATGTATAAGAGCAGGGTATGGAGATTCCCCCACTGTGACTGTGTTTGTGTTTCTTTGATCCTTTAACTCTAGTAGTGCTTGTTTTAAGAAGTTGGGTGCACTGTTATATGGTGTGTAGCTACATTTTCTCTTCCTTTTGAATTATTCTCTTAATATATAGTCATCTTATTTGTGTCTCATGGTCAGTTTTATGTTAAACCCCACTTTGGCAGAGAATAAGATCACTCTTTCTCCTTGCATTCAGGGTCCTGATGCATGCAAAATCATTTTATATCCCTTGATATGTAAAGACATTCCACCTATGAATGTCTTTTTGGATTAGATGAGTCTCTTCTATGCAGCAAATGTTTTTTTCCCCCTGATTCAGTCTGTCAATGTGTCTTTTAATTGAGGACTTGAGGCCAATTGAGAGTTATTATTGAAAGGTATTGATTTATTCCTGTCATTGCACTATTTTTCTGTTGTTGATTCCTTTATCTTTACCTTTTAACTGGCTACCCTATTGGTTGTATTCACCCCATCAGACATTTTGGCATTGTTTGCTTTATTGTCTGTCAAAGATAACCTTGAGAAACTTTTGGAGTGTTGGTTTGGTGGTCATGAAATTTTTTGTGGTGTTCTTTATCACACGAGTTTCTTATTTCTCCATCAGTTTCACAGGACATATTAGCCCTCCTGCTCTTTAAAGTTTGAGTTGAAAAGTCTACCATCATTTATTGGACTTACATTTATAAGATTTTTTTTTTTGTTTCTCTGACAGCATTTTTGTTTTACCTTTTTGAGACAGTCTCATTATGCAGTTCATGCTGGCCTTAAACTTACTTTGTAGCCCAGGTTGGTCTTGAAACTTTAATGAGCCTCTTGCCTCAGCCTTCTGAGTTCTGTGATTATAGGCATGCACCACCCCACCTGGCCTCTCTGACAGCTTTTGATATTCTGGCCTTGTTTTGAACATGGGGGAATTTAACTACAATGTGTTGTGAGAAGTTTCTCCATATAATTATATGGTGTTGTATATGCTTTGCCTATCTGTATGTTGATTTTTTCCCTCATACTTGGGAAGTTTTCTTCTATGATTTCTATAAATGAAATTCTCATGCCATGTATGCTGCCTTCTAATATTTCTCTAACTCCAATTGGTATTAGTTTTCTTAGCCTGTTCTAGTAACTGTTGAATCAGTTTTCTTTGTTCTCTTGGTTTTTTCTCTCTCTCTCTCTCTCTTTTTTTTTTTTTTTTTTTTTTTTTTTTTTTTTTTTGTCTTTTTGAGACAGGATCTCACTCTGCAATTCTCACTGGCCTTGAAGTCATTTTGAAGCCCATGCTGGCCTCAAACTCACAGTGATCCTCCTACCTCAGCCTCCAGAGTGCTGGCATTATAGGTATGCACCATCATTTCTGGCTTCTATTGCTTTTACCATATCTCTAGGTATGTGGTCTCATGCTCTAGATTTGTACTCAAGGTCTGACATTTTCCTCATATTGATCAATTCTGCTGTTCATATATTCAGTATAACTTTCATCCCCAGGATTTCTGTTTGGTATTTTTCCATGCGCTCCATTTTGTTGGTAAATATGTCACGAAGGTTTTGAAGGGTTTTGGTTAGCTCATCTATTTTTTATTTATATATTTGGTACAGAGTCTCACTACGCAGCTCAGACTTGTAGTGATCCTCCAGTTTTCAGCCTCCCCATGCTGGGATTACAGTTGTGCACCACCATGCCCAGATTCAGTTGCTGGCTCAGCATGCTTTGAGGGCTGGGCTGGTTCAGCATGAAGGATGGGAGATCCAACCCTGGTTACTGAGCTTGCCTAAATCAGGCTCTTAGTCTGCTGAGCTATCTTGCCAGCCCTTCTTCTATTTTTTAGTTGATTCTTCTTTAATAATCACATTGGTCAGTTTGTTAATTATTTCACTATGTTTATATCATTGCTGAGTTTCTTTTCTTCCTCTTTAATCATTTCTTACAATTCAGCTGTTTGGTGTTTATTTTCACTTTCATTGGTGCCCTGTGGATGTGCTTTGAGGGAGTTGCTTTTAGAGGCATTGTTTTATGTTCCCATCTCGTGTTTGCCTCTGTGTGTGTGTGTGTGTGTGTGTGTGTGTGTGTGTGAGCTGGGGGTTGAAGTCAAATAGAATGAAGACTGCTTAAGCAGATCCCAGTGGCATGGGTTCAATCACTGGCTTGCTGTGCTGGCCTCGCGCCCCAGGGTGTGCTAAGGCGGTGATTGAAACTGGACGTGGTGGTGCGCCTGTAATCCCAGCATTTGGGAGGCTGAACACAGGAGTCTGATCTATGTAGTGAGACCCTGTAGACCTTGTACCAAACACAAAACAAACAAACAAAAAAAATAGAGTGAAGAGAGCTTGTTGTTGTCATGAAAATCTCTTTATTTAGGTTCTGTTTTCTAGTGATATGATCTTAGCTTTATTTGTCAAGAGCTATTATCTACCACTTCAACCTATTCAGTTTAATTGAGTTGGATCCAGTTACTATATTGTAAAGAGGGAGTTGTTACTGGTTATTAATAATTTGCACAGTGTCAGCCAAATATCTCAGTGGATTAAAGTGCCTACAAGCAGGCACAGGAGCTCTCCCGTGGTTTGATCTCTGGGCCTGCCTTGCGGAACCTGCCCCAGGGGTGCACTGAGACAGCAACTGAGACTGGGCATGGTGACATGTGCCTGTAATCCCAGCTCCTTGGAGGCTGTAAACAAGTGGATCAGTATGAGTCTGGTATAGTAGTGAGACCATGAACATCCTGTAGACCCTTCCCTAAAAAATACAAAAACAAAAAAAAGAAAAAACCTGTTTTGACAATTTTGTCCTTTTACCAATTTGCCTTAAAGACCATACTGTACTGCCATTAGTGATCAGGCTGCAATATGGAGGGAATGGGGAGGAAAGGAGAAAAAGATGGGCAAGTCAGGAAGAAGGAGCTAACAGAAATGTCAACAGTGGAAAACTCATAGGTCAGGCTCTGTTGGAGTTAATTGTACAGTAGCAGTAAATGGCTAGTATTGAGGGGGTCTAAGAGAATATTTGTGGAAGTGGGAGGAGGAATATAGAGAAGTGTAATTAGAGATTGAAGGAAGTTGTGAGGTTGTTGGAATCTGTTAATATATTTATAGTTAGGTGGCCTTGTTGTCTTTTTGCAACAGAGTCTCACTATGTAGTCCAGGGTGAACTAAAGCTCATAGCATGCCTTCTGCCTCAGTCTCTTAGGTGTTGGCATTTGGTGCTAGTTTTGCTTGGGTTCTCTAAGCACAGTGCTCTTAAGGTTTGCCTGGACATGGTTGTGAATGGCCCAATTCAAGTGAAAGCACTAGTTAGTTATTACTCTTGCACATACTCAGATGCTATATATGCCAAGTAAAAGATGGAGAGGAAGAGGAGGAAGATAAGGGTACAGGGACAATCAGGAAGGCTGAGGAAAAAAGAACAGGGAGGAAAGAAAGTTAAAAAGAGAAAAGGGAAAAAGACCAAATAAGGGAAAAATCTTAAAAAATAAAAAGCAAAATGAAAAAAAAAATAAAGCAAGAGCTGCAGAAGAAAAGGAAAAACAGAACAATCAAGGAAACAAAGACAAAAGCTCTCACAAATTATACTATAGAACCAGGAGCACAATTTCCTTTGTGCCCTAGTCTCAGGCTGATCGCAGGCCACTAAGCCAGTTTCTCCCTTGTAGTCTGCTTATCTAGGAGTAGTGATGGCTGTTGGTCTCTCTGGATCGACCTCCTCTCCATGGCCGTGCTTAGGCCATGGTGAACTACAGACCTTTGTCTCTGTCCCTAGAATCAATAACCACATTTAATTTTGGAAGGACAAGATGCAGTGTAGTTGGCTTAACATCCATTTCCCTGTCCCACCTTTCCCAGGGACTTCTCAGTCCCATTCCCCTCAGTGCAGGGAAAATCCTAGGGTCATCACCTCGCACTCCCTCCAGGGGCCTTCTACCCAGTACTATCACCAGAAGCCCTCTGCCTCAGGGGCTGTTTATGTCCTTTCACCCTCAGACCTTTATCTGTTTCTGCTTCCTGTCTCAAGAACTCTGCTTTCTGACCTTGGAACTTGGCACATTTCCCAGGGTCAGCAGAGAACCTCTTTTCCATGTGGGCTAGGGACTGGTGCCTGTTGGGTGGGAAGGATAATATGCTGTCTCAGATCTTTCTGGTGTTTGGGGAAATAGTAGTTTACCCACTCCGGTCTGGCCCAGCTGAATCTCTCCTTCTCCATGTCTCAGGGACATGATCCATGGCTCCCTGCCAGGGAGATTTGTGCAGCCCACAACTCCTGTTTTTCAGCCTCTCTGTGCCTAGCGAAGGAGGTGGGTGTGGGGGTGTCCCTTGATACTGAATGGTGGGCATTGGGCAGGATGTTGTAGTGAAAGTGTTCACTGAGTTTTGGAGGAGGATGGGGGGACCATCTGTTTCTGTGTTGTAGGCTTTCCCTTTCTCTGGTTGTAGTGTAGGCTTCCCAGAGACCTTAGCTGCAGTTAACTCCCACACTGGATTCCCTTCTCCAGGTGGGAGAGTATATACACAGCATACGCCAGGAATCAGACTTTTGCAGTGTAGGCTCCTTCCCATTTGTCCTGTTTTACTTTCGTATCCCCACAATCTTCAACAGTTCCAGGAATGGATGAGGGACTGATGGTGTGATGAGTGCTGATGGTTGGCAGGGAAGTCTGGAGAGGGTGTGAGAAGAGCTGAAAAGTGTAGGCAGAACCATTGGTTTGGCAGGGAAGAGGACCATTTATTTCAGAGGTGGGTGAGAAAGGGGAAGGATAAGGTGAAACTAGAAAGGTTGATACACAGGGAAAGGCTCTAAGATGGCTGCAAGGTGAAGAAGGGGAGCAGAAGAGGGATCTAACCTGGAGAACAGTGGAGGGTTTGGGGCTAATACTGGTTACCACTTATTTCACACTTATGTATAGGTAGTTCCGAGCTCTTTAGATGTAATTGTCTCCTAATGGTTCTAAGAGGAATGGTATTTTTGCTTTTGGTGGGGGGTCTTTTTTGAGGCAGGGTTTTGTTATGCAGTTTAAGCTAGCCTTGAACTCACTTTGGACTCCTGTGTTCAGGGCCAAGGCTGGTCTTGAACTAAGAGCAATCTTCCTGCCTCAGCTTCCTAAGTTCTGGGATTTCAGTTGAACACCACCTTGCCCAGCTACTATTACTTTTGAGATGCAGATAGGTATGGTCTTTGTGGCAGTTAAGGTGTAATGTCAACATGATTGGCTTTTGAATCCACCCAGATTGGTTGAGCACACTCCTGGGTGTATGTGGGTGTCATGGAGGCATGTCCTATGCTCTAGGTATGGTCCCTGGCCCCTTTCTTCCTCTCCAGCACTATTTTCCTACTCTGAATTTTGGCTGCCATGAGGTGGGTTTGCTCCACCATGCCCTTCCTCTGTGCTGTCTGCGTTGGAGCTAGCTCACCATGGACCCAATCCACTAAAACTATGAGCTATGGGAAAGCTAATAGTTTTTTTTATGGTCCGACTTCGTATCCCCAAGTTTCATGTATTGGAAGCTTAGTCCCCAGTGTGGCACTCTGGGGTAGTAGGAACCTTTAAGAGGTGGAGCCCAGTGGAAGATTATTAGCTATGATGCATTCAGATGGGCATTCTATAGCTCTCAAGGGACTTGAGTTCCTGTAACAATGGGTTACAAAAAGAGAACCTTTTCTTCAGTCACATTTCTTGGATTGCTGTGTGACTTCTTTACCTTACAGCATTCTTGCCATAATGACATCACCAGAGATGGGCAAATGATGGCCCCATGCTTTTATTTTCACTTTTTGATCAGGGCCTTATTATGCAGCCTGAGCTGGTCTTGAACTTGAAGTGATTTTTGTGCCTCAGCTTCACAAGTTCTGGGGTTATAGGTCTGGACCACCATCCCCAGTCCAGGCTCCATGCATTTAAACCGAGCTAAGTAAACCTCTTTTGTGTTAAATATTCAGTGTCAAGTGTTTTGTTATAGTAAATACAAAAAGGACCAAGATGTGGCTATACCTTAAACATACCTAATTTTTAAATCAATTATATGTCAATAAAGCTGGGGAAAAGATGAAGAAGTCAAGGCACAGAAAGGTCAGTTAACTTTCGTCCAGGAAGTGGCAGAGCTGGGATCTGTTGGAGCCTATGTAAAGAACAGTTAACAGTCCCTATCTCCCTGCTTGCCATGGAGCAGGCAATGTGAAGCGTCAGCAAGAGAGGAAGAAAACTATGGAACCACACATGCCTGGTCTAGGGAAAGTCAGCCAGAGTGCCAAGACAGAAAACCAAGGAATGGCTCTCCCAAACATTTTATAATGCCACAGTTGCAGTGTGTGGCTCTGGATTATTAGACAACACCAAGAGGGAATTATTCTATTTGCTTGCAATCAGAAAGGACCTAATGGACCTTCTGCACCAGAAGCACCAGCAGCTGGGGGTGCATTTTCCTAATTTCAGCAAAAGATGACCACTGTGCCTGCTGCAGTGTCAAAACTGCTGGTGTCAGTTTCCATGAGTGGGGGTGTGGGAAGGGTCATGCTCAGATGGAAACACGTACTTCTGCCAAGCCTTTGGGTGGAGATAGAAAAATTATTCCTGACAACACTGAGTCAGCACATTCATCAGAGTCAAGCTCATAGTTGGAAGGAACTGGAAGAGCGTCCTCGTTGAGATGAAACCTCCAGCTGAGGCCTCTTCAGTCTCAGAGGGAATGGAATTAAAATCTACAAATTCATAATAGAGGCTGGCTTGGGAACAAAAAGACCTTGCTCCCACCAGAGGTATCTTCTCAGTGTTACTGAGTTCAAATTAGAGCTTCTTTCCACAAAGCACACTTATGTACTCCTCACCCTAAGAGGTAATAAAAGTTCAAGACTGGTTTTCAAAAGTTGTAAAACGGATTATGCGAAAACAGGCCATTTGAGAGTCTTGTCTAACCTACTGAGGTTATGTCAGTAATTACAGCTGGGTTTCTCACAAATGTGTACGTTATGGTGGGGCAGATTTTGGGGGATGGAGGGAGCACAAATCTGACACAGTGTGACATATATATATATATATAAAGGGCCAACATCTAGTAGCCAGGTGCAGTGGTGTGTGCCTACCATTAGCTACTGGGGAGGCTGAGACTTGATTATCACTAAAGCCTGGGAGCTCAAAGCAGCCTTGGACAATATACCAAGTCAGTCTTAAAAACAAAATATCCCTTCCCCTAGTGGATTCATTCTGTTATCTGCACCTTTAGCATTCATACAAAGGTACTTGGGTTGCCTGTGCAAGTATGTGACTCCATTAGTCTCTAAAAATATGACTTCTGATTTATGAGGGCAAATACACTGAACATTCATTTGTAGTCCTCAAGCTTAAACTCAAAGCTTTGTACACAGTGCTCCACCACTGATATGCGCCTCTATCCTGAGAATTCTTGTATTTCACTGTAAGACAGATGATGACAGTATGAGCACAGCTGAGGGGAGTCCAGAAAAGTGAAGCAGCATCCAGTGACATAGGCACTCTTCTAAGCTCCACGCAAGATCACACTGATTTTTCACACAACATATCTTTATTCAGAAAAACATTTGCAATAAATTATAATAAAAAAGGTGACATGAAATACAGAATCCCACTAGCAGCTTTGCTTAGTGACCAAGACGTTTTGGGAAAATATAACAATCACAGAATAAGAATCAGAAAACAGCAAAAGACAGACTAATGCAATGTCACTCTGTGAGTTTGAACCAATTCTTCTCTGAAATGATAGGAATAGAGGCCTCTTTTCCTAACAACTTGATCTGAAATCCTTAATCCAGAGGAGCTATGTTAACAGTACTTTAGAAGATGCAGGAATTAATGACTGGGGTGTTGGGGCAGGACTGGTAGGTAAGCAGATGTTTTATGTCTGGTCTCTCTTTTGTCTTCCCTAAGTAGAGATTGTCTAACACCCTCAATCCTGTATATAGCCCAAGATGAGGGAGCAGAAGGCTCAGACAGTAAACCAAGTTGGAGCTACGACTTGAGAAACAAGAGAGGGCACAGTGTGCACGCTGCACAGGGCTTTACTATTTATTGTCTTGGTCACCAAGTTGTCAAGATACTAGAAAATGGGCCCAGGAAAAGCATCTTCTATGTTACAACCTTGCTCCAGCTTCTATCTCCTTCCTCTTTCCATGATTACTCTGTGGTCTAAGCGATGCAAAACTACGCTCCATCTTCCATTAGCTAAGTTCACCACCCAGCTGCTGATCTAAATCTTCAGCTATTTGGCATACATAACTTGATTACTACTTTCTCTTTCTCCCAATCAAGAAAGGACATAATCAGTAAATCACAGGTTACATACCTTTTCTTCCCCCAGGAACTTAACTTTTAAGAGACAGGGGTACTGGAGAACCATTCAGTGGTGGAGTGCAATATCCTCTCACCCTCTCATTGGATGGGATGGAAGAGTCATGGAATCCATGCCTAGGACTGCACGTAAAGAGTCTGTACATGATGCTCCTGGTATCTTACATTAACACGCAAGAATGAATCAACTTGGGGTGGCTTTAAGGAAAAACACCAGGGGAAGCCAGTTTTGCAGTCAGTGGCTGGTGGCTTCTTTGTCAACCAACGGATTATTTTTTTAAAAGGCTGTCCCACAAAGCTTGAATAAATGAAAGCTCAGAGGGTCAACTTGAGTGGGAGAGGTAAGGTGTGTAGTTGGTCCCAGTGGTCAGTCTCTCTCATGGAGCACTGGGCACAGTGATTGGGGCCAAGGGGAATCTCTATATCCTTTACTTGAAGGAGCCGGATGTGGGGCCCAGAGTCAAACTCTGCTGAAGGAGGAAGGAATACCTGTCCCTTAGTACTTCAGAAGACTGGAGAAGGGGTGCTGCCGGTCATTGTCAATGCTGCTGTGAGGGAGGCACAATAATTCCAAAGGGGCTTGCTTGAAGTACAGACTCCTTTGTTTACTGTGGTGTCAGTGTTGCTTTGAGTTTGAACTTCTAAGTGAGGGACAAGTCATCTAATATCCAGGATTGATCCTCATGTAAAATGTAAGTAATAATAGAGCAGGAAGCAGTGTCTGTCAAGCGTGAATACTTGTATTCTTAAAATACTCAATGTGCTTCCATTTTAATTGTGATTCTCTTACAATGATGGGATGACATCTCTATAGTCCCTACAGTTACATTACTAAATGTGATCTGAGACAGGAGAGCATGGTTACACCTGGAGAAGATCCAGGAAAAGGCCAATGTTACAGTGACACAAATGCTATTGTAGTAGAAATGCACAAATGCATGTATCAACCACATGTGAACAGTGAATTCACTGTTGAGGACACGCAGGATTCCTTCGTTCAAAGTAATGGAATGAGTGGAGTGCAGTGCAAAGGAGGGACATGGGAAGGAAGTGGGTCAAAATTGCTTTATACAAAGGACTGCAGACAAGTCTTG
The DNA here is from genome assembly GCA_004027165.1 of Ctenomys sociabilis. Lineage (NCBI taxonomy): Eukaryota > Metazoa > Chordata > Mammalia > Rodentia > Ctenomyidae > Ctenomys > Ctenomys sociabilis. The sequence continues at coordinate 8,152 of PVKA01012013.1, read as the reverse complement.
AGCTACAGCAAAGGAATGCTTTTAGGCCTAGGATGGGGAAATCTCAGAATGTAGGCCCAGAGTACTAAGGGCAGTTATGACAACTGGGCAGGAGGCAACAAACACATCCCTCGGGAAAGGAGTATAAATATCTCTTTGCCTTATAAAGATAAAACACAGAAACACCAAAATATGGTAACTTTGGCTTGGCAATATATGTCTAAAAGTATTTTGCTGTGTAGGATATGGTTAAGGAGGCATTAGGAAACTCTTTCTTTTGCAATATTAAGAGAACGTGAGATTCCACGGTAGATCCTTCCTGTGGCACGACTTTTCTAATCATTCTGAAACACTTGGAACCCAAGATCTTCCTCCTCTAGAATCTCAAAGAAAAGACTTAGTCTTCATCACTCCCAAGCAGAAAGCCCTGAAGGAACTGGATGGCACGCTGGCGTTCACCTGATGTTTGTCTTGTCATAAGGTTGGGTGGAGGCCTTAGGAGAAGACTAGTGAAGAGAGTAGCTACAGGGTGAGAGAAACAAAAGAGGCTGTATCAGACGTGATCTAAGCAAACAGAGTTGGTGGGGCCAGAGGACAAGGGCAGTAGGAGGAAGGTGTCTGCTATGTGCCTGCACATCTGATAAGGTATACATTGTGTGCAATATATGCACATTGTCCTCAACAAACACCCCTGCATAGCCATTCTTATAAAATGCCCTTACCGATCATGTTAGCACTGACGTTGTTGTATTCAGAAAATTTTAAGAGTTCTCGAAGGAATGCCATCAAGTACCGGAAAACATTTCTATGGCACCTTGGAAGCTGGGAAATAACCTGTTTTTAAAAGATGGGTAGTGAAGAAAATAGAAGAAAAACTTATAGCTTACATAATAGCAACTTATAATACTAACTTTACAAGTCCCATTCATCTATCATCTGTCACTACCCTCTATTACTTACTCATGACCAGAGAGAGAGAGAGAGAGAGAGACAGACAGACAGACAGACAGACAGACAGACAGACAGACAGACAGAGGGAATGAGCAAGCCTCACTAGAAGGAACACATGAAATACAATAAAAAATATAAAAAGGAGGTATATCTCAATCGCTTTCTTTTTTCCTTTCCCCAGACAGATAGCTAAGACATCTGCCAAAGTCAATTCCATTTAGCATAAATGAGAGCTCCTTTCAATACTCACTCATCTACTTCACAAACTGTCTCAGCTATTGTGCATCAAAATCATTTCAAGATTAAAAACAGACAAAGAAGAAAGAGGCTCTCAAATGTTATCTCTCTTTTCTGATAATGTCAGCCAGAACCACATGCACAGTTAGCATCACTAGTCCTACCTCAGGGTAGAGGTTTCCATCTCACTGTTTTCTGTAAACAAAAATAGGCTGACTGGAAAAAGATGACAAGTGGAACAGGAAATAATATAGCCTAAAACTCAAGGGACTCAACTCTCAATGCTGGTATCCCTACAGACTTAGATCTATCATACTAAACAGATGGCTGGCTATCTGGCTTTGTAAATCTGATGATTTTTCTATGGGGAAACTGCCCCAGACATTCTCAGATCAATAAAACGCACCTGTCGGCAGATCCGAGGGTCATAAGCAGAGTCAAGACATCGCTGATATAGCTCATAACAGATGACTGGCTCTGGCAAGGCTTCCAGGAAAATGAGCAGTGCTTCAGCCACAGAGTGATTACTACCAGCTGAATCACCTTATGTCAAGGAAAATGGCTCCAGAAAAAAGGCCGCAGAATTGACTGGCTCCTTTTCTGCAGGAAGGGCTTTTTTAATTTTATTTGGGGAACAATGATCTGAACTGGGGTTTGATCCTTTATTAGTCCAGACATTCTGCAGCTGAGTTGTTATAGAATTGGTCAAAGTCCTCTGTACGGCTTGTCCAAATTCTGGCTCATGGGAATACAGTGTACAGGATGATAGTTCCTACTGGATCCAACCTATACACTACTTGCCAGTGGTCTCCATCCTTCTGTCGCAGTGGCAGTATATGTGGGGCGAGGGTGGGTGGCTGGCTGAAGGAGAACAGTACCAGTACTAGGGCGCCTAGGCTCCATGCTTATTAATAGTCAGTGTTATCTGCTCTTTGATTTCGTATTAATAATAGCTTGATATGGAGAGGTCAAAAGTTCCTGAAAGGAACTGAGAAACAACTTGGATAGTCAGTGATTATAACAGAATACAATTGCAAAGAAAAAAAATACAAATAAAAATCAAATGTAGATGGAAAGGAAAGTTTGGCCTAATACCAATCCAGATTTCTAAACCCTGGGCCGGAAGGATACGGATTGTCTCTGGGATGCTGGTGTCCAGGCAGTCAATAATCTGCTGTAACTCTTCCTGCATTCCTGGGGTTTGGAACAGGTCCTCCTACCACAGAAGGTAGAATGAAAGCAACAAGGCAAGGTAAATCACCACTATAGTTCTGAAGATTGCTCAGGGGTTGGGAGGGTCATGGAGGTATGAAAATGATACTTCCCCCTATATCAGCACTATAATCCATGTGACATTTTAAATAAGCAAATGATCTTCAGCAGCTTTAACTTATTTATCATAAGGTAGGGAGATAGATGGGTGGATCAGGAAAGCAGGTATTCCACTTCAAGCCTCTAGACAAGAAGGCAGAATGCAAACTGCATAATCATGTTTAAATACTGACACTACTGAACTCTGAAAAAGGAGTAAGTGCATATTTGTGCTAAACCTTGCTTTTAAGTTATAGTAGTCTTCAGTAGATGAGAAAATATTAACTTTCACTTTGTTTCAAGGAAGTTGTCTTATTTAGGGGAAGAGGCTGAGGGTGGCCAGTATTTTTGGTGGGATTTAAAAGGAAAATTAAGATCAAATTAAAGAAACTGGCTTGAAGTTTCCTTGGGCTTTAAAATCTATAATGACTCCATGACAGCACTACAGCCTCTGGTATTCAGCTGTCCAGGAGAGTTCAGAGCAATGAAACAGGTAGTCTCAGTCCTGGTCCTGGCTCTGTCAGAACACTAAGACTGTGGTCTTGGGTAAATCACTTAGCTTGCAGGCTTCAGTGGTCACACCCAGATAGGGATGCTTCTATTTACCCAGGCAATCTGACACTGCTATTGTGAAGGTTGCTTGTGAAGGTTAGGAATATTATGCGGTATGAAACATAATTTCTTACAGGACTTGCACACACTCTGAAGTTGCAGAGAAGGTCTACTTTTACTTACCTGGTGACAGGCATATCTGAATAAGTGATCTACTAAAAGCCAGATCTCCTTGGGGATCTGCAAGGGTCTCTCACTGGCACCTTCATCCAAGGGAACCATCTGAAGGAGGGATTTTTCCTAGTAGATGAAAATGGATGAGAATAAAAGGGGTCTCAGAATAAGCACTCTTCAAATGATGCTCACATAGGCATACTGTGATCTTAATCTCTTAAAAGATTTTTCTTTTTTTTTACTGGGGACACATCTGGTCTGAAGGCACTCCAAATTGATTCTCATAGATAAAGGATCTCCTTTCCTAAATGTTTCATTCAATCATTAAGTAATTTATTCAGGTTTATGATGTTTATCATGGGGAATTGTGTGTTGTAAATATTTTCAAGAGTGACACTGAGAACCCATACTTTAGTGATCCAAGAGCCCATATACCACCAGTGAGTTCTGGACTATTAAACTACAATTTGCCAAGACAGTACTTTGAGTGACTACGTGTACACTTAGGTTTCAGCTTACTTTTATATAACTCTTCCTTCAAGTCTTACCACAAATACTACTATATTCACTACTACTTTAATTGAGCTTCTCTGGTTTTCAGGGATTAAAGACAACTCTTCACATGAGGCCCACATATGTTAGGGCTGATAGAAATTCTAATCCTAAGGCACTGAAATTCATAAGCCTTAAGATCCAATTAATAGTAAACTGCGTACTGCATCTGAACAGCCAGAAATCACATGGAAATATCTAAGTCTAAATCTAGAAGTTATTGTTTACAGTATCTCAGCAAGTATTTCTAGGTGGCTCTTACTCCTTTCACCTACCTTTCTACAATCTCTTAGATTCTTTTGAAATAATGTACGAGAATAATCTGGAAGTGACATAAATCATATCAGTAACTACACTTGAACTTGAAAATGGTTAGGGAACAAACTGTTACCTTCAGTTCTCAAAAAACGTACCTTGTTAGCTTACATTTATGTAGTCAATTATAAATCATATTAAAAATATCTAAAATAGCTTAAAAGGCACTTTCAAAAAATCCTAGTGGAGAAAACTATGACCAATATTTGTATCTTTCTCCTTTCTCTATCTTTGGATTACACATTAGTATGTTCAACTTTTGCCTTTACATTAGTAAGAAACTTTTGCCCAACATTGTGCAACCTGGAAATTCCTTCCAAAACTTCCATGTAGCTTTGAGGGAAAGAAAATGAACAGTTAATTATTTTCACAAAAATCATGTATAGTACAACAGTGCCAAGGCCTCTTCTTAATACTTGTTTTTAAATGGGCACTGATGACCTTTTAAGCCAGTGTGTCTTTCTGAAGGCAAAAGGAAGATAAGTGAGCATGACAGGTGGTTACTGCTATATGCCTTAACATTGACTTTGCTTCCTTTCCCTAGGAGTCTATCACTTGAAACTCCTGTTTTCTGTGGTTGTCAGAATGTCTATCCGTGTTTCACCCACTGACCTTTTTCTCATTCTAAGTATTAAATGCAGATATCCACACAGTACCCGGACCAAAACGCTGTATATATTGTATGCTGCTAACCTTCTGGATTGAGTGCAACACGTGTAGATTCTTTAGTAGATGCCTTTAGGCTTAACATATATAAATTATTCAGCACAGATTTACGTACTTTTAAAAAAATCTGACAACCCAAGTGGAACTTTTCCTGTAAGAAGGCATTAAGGGTACATATGGCAGTGTCTAGGATGAACAGACAGAAGATATACTGTTCTCAACAGGGAAGGGCTGGGAAGTAGTTTCAAATTGTGTTGGTTTAAAAAGGTTAAATGTCAGTAGGTTATAAACACCACCCATTACCCATTTTCAAATTCATGTGTGATAATACTAATTGTCATACTTGGGTCTGTAAAATCCAGAGAAAGATATAATAAGAGAACAAAACAACGTTTTGAAAAAAGTCCACAAATTATTCAGAACTCTGATTTTCAAAGGGAAACTGAGGCACTTTGTCTTCTTTCAACAAGGCACACTCAGTGCCTCTTAAGCCTACACTTCATAACCTTAGTGCTACTAAATAAAGCACAGAAACAGTGCACCACCTCTACCATCAAAATGCTTTGACTCTACCCAATGGGGAGGTCCTACTACTGTAGTAAAGTGTCACAGAACATGTTCCAATCCCAGGCTCCTCTACTTAATAGCCTGTGTGGAGCTCGGCAGTGGAAGATGGCCAGATTGTGAGGCACTGGAGAACGGGTACCTCACTGGGCAGTCAAGAAACCTGGGTTTTAGTGTCCTTCTTCTCATTTTCCTGCTGTCATCAGTCATGACCCTCAGGGTTTCCTATCTTTCTGGACCTTGGTTGTCTCACCTATTAGAATGGAGAAAATAACCTTTCCCTATCTGAAGGTAGAGCATGAGACCAGGTGATTTCTTATGAGCTCTTTTAGTGTCACAATTCTATTCTATTATGCTCTATTTCTGGACTCTGAATTATTTTAGTAATTAATCACTATTATCAACAGCCTTGGATCACTGTTTTTTTCTGTACCAGCGATTAAACTCAGGACCCTGCGCTTGCCAGGCAAGTGCTTATTCTACTGAGCTATCTCCCCGGTCCCCCTGGATCACTTTTACTGCAACAGAAATATACTTCATCTAGTTTGACTACCACTGGAATCAGAGGAAAGCAAAGCAACATCCTCCTCCAGCTTGTAAACTTTCAGATGTATCAATACACCTCTGGCTGGACATGTAGCTCAGTAGTACAGCACTTTTCTAGCATGCACAAGGCCCTGGGTTCTATCCTTGACCCTGAAACAAATGAACAGCCACCCCACAAACAAGCACAAACAAAATAACAATAAAAGAAAGCACCATCATTACTTCTTAGCTCAAAAACACAGTTCTGGTTGGGTTATAGCTTGGTGGTACCACACGTGCTCTGGGTTCAATGCCTAGTACCACAAAAACAAAATCCCCACAACTCTGGAACCTTGAGTTGTACTATTTTTATGAACTGAGTGTCAGTAACTTGACTGATACAGTAAACAGGTTTGAATACCCTTAAAAGACAGCTGCCAGGACTTCAGGAGATTCTCACCGAGTCAGAGGTCTCTGATATGGGCATGCCTAAGGATAAATTCCAGGGAGCACAGTTAAGTGTTAAGCAAGCACAAGGAAACGCACATAATACCAATGGATTGCATTACCTTTTCTAGGAAGCTGTCTTCTTCCTGAGAGCAGAGCAGCATAAAAGTCAGTAATAGATAGAAAATGATTAGAATTAATTTGCAGAATTAGAAACAGATCAGTATTAGAACTCACAAGGTTAACTAGACACATACATTTTTAGGAGCTTTGACTTTTTAAATATGATTGCTAAAAATTTAACACATTCTCCATATTCAAAGTTCTGTATTAAGTGGTTTATCAAGAGTATCACCCAAGAAATGTACATCTGTAGGGCCAGACTTCTCTGTGCCCTCCCAGCTGACATGCTAAGTGCCCACTGATGTCTGTTCCTGTTGGTCTGCTGCTTTGTGGAGCTTGCGACACAACCTCAATGTCATCTCAATATAAGAGTTTGCTTTTGGTCCTGACAGTGGCTGTTCGGAAGCAGACAATAAAAGGCTCTCCTTTCCATAGCCACTCCTTTGATCCCAGACAGCCCTCTGGGCACTGTACTAGCCTCCTTTCCATCTTTGCACAATCATCCATCTTCTCAAAGGGCCCCAGATTTCCTAGATTTAAGGGTTCATGTGAAACTAATGAATTTTCTTTAAGATCACTGTGAATCAGAAGATCCATCATTACTTTTATTTTCCTAGTGGGTATAAGACTTAAAAAAAAGTAGTATGAGAAAAGAAGGTAACTTTTTAATCTTCTCTTTTATTCTATTATTACTATCTAATGCCAATGACAGCAACAATAATTGCCATTGCTACTTAAGGGGCACCTGCAATATTCCAAGAACCATACAAAGTACTTACATATGAAGTACAATGTCATTTAGTCTGCACGCAAGTATGAAGCGGGGATTGTTTTCATTTTACAGATAAAGAAAGTGAGGCTCTGAGAGGTTAATTTATTTGTTCAAAGTCCTTGATATAAGGGGCAGAGTCAGGATTGTAACCTAGGTTTGACTAATTCCAGAGTAATTCTCACTATACTCACTTAAGACATTATAATTGCTTTCTAGATGGAGGCAGGAGAAAGCTGTGACAATGTATTCTCTATAATAGGCTGAAGACAGTGAAAAACCAGCTCACATGATAGCAGGGTTAACAGGAAGAGGATAGGCATTGTGTTAGGCAGTCTTGGGTACAAATATTTGTGCTGCATCTTGTTAATTTTCTACAGACCTCAGGCAAGCTACCAAACTTTACACTGCCTCAGTTTCTTTATCTCTAAGACACAGACAACAATATATACCTCACAGGCATCATCAAATAGTGTAAAACCAGTGGGAGGTACAGTATACCTTCCCAGAACCTTCTACTGGGGTCCTCCTGTTCATGCTATGGGCCGCTAAGAACACAAGTATAAATCACATGTCTTGGGTCTGCAGGTAAAAGGAGCAATCTCAATGTCACTTACAGGCATGAGGGCCAGAAGTAAGGACAAAAACATATTCCCTGTCATTCCAAGCGGTAATGCTGACTGCATTTTCCCCAAACTGTTGTTAAATGTGCCAATTAGGTTTTATAATATTGTTAAATACATTACAAATTAAACATTTTTTGTGGATTTACTTAGGTTCTTAAGTACTACATGAAATAATCAGGGGGATGGTTCTTTATAAAATACAAATTAACTATGGTTTAGCAATTGAAATTGACTTTTTACTGTAAAGGTAATTCTCAGTGCTAAACCCTAATTCAGTACAATTTGAGATTATAACCTTGTATAAAATCTAGGAGTCCATCCCGCCTGCCCCCGCCCAGCCCCTGAGACCGGCCAGAGACAG